>VZTV01104172.1:0-14315 GCA_013400875.1 Anhinga rufa | reverse complement strand
AGAGGAGACAGACTAATGGTTCAGTCACTCTGGGTGCCCCTGGATCAGAAGTGACATTAGCACAGCCCCTTCACTGGGACAAGAACTTCACTTCAGGACTTCAATGAGTTATTATTGACTCCAAATCTAACATGAGAAGAAGCCATGAACAAAGCTGTGCCCCAGAAATTTCATAGACTCTGAATACCTTACTTGAGGGTCACAACATTTTTTGTGCCTTTCTGGCAAGCTGAACAAAGCAGGCAGGTGGAACAGGGTGGACAGCTGCTCCTCTGTGAATAATCAGTTTAGTTTTTATAGTATTTATGTGGAGAGCAGAAGTTCAGTAGTAAGAGGCAGAGTTTTGAGGCAGTATTACAAAAGCTGGAAGAAAAACACTGAGGATGTTAAAAAGTGAACAAACGCATTAGTTTTATACACCTGTGTGTTAGAATATATCCTGCCACTAGTTACTTTCTAGCTATCAGCACTGTGGTTCACTGGCTTTTTGTTTGCTGGGATGGGGGAGATATTTGTTTGTTTTATCCTGGGAAATATGACACTTAGACTATATGTAAAATTGCATTTGCAGCTTTAGTGATTGTAAGTAGGTGTAAGGAGTATAGATCTTAGCACACAGTTGCTGTATCACGGTCAATGCAATGTGATGAAGATGAGAATACTCAGTCCATTCATAATGCCTCTAATTTTTGCCTGTAAGCTTGCTCCTTTGTCCTGTACCAGGTCAATTTAGATAAATAAAAGCATAATTTTCTTTTGTTGCAAGGTTTGGGGAAGGATGGCTTTTCTTTTCAGTTTCAGTTCAGCACTTGAACTTGTCTTATTTGTTCTTAAAAACTTTTCTGGATTTTTTTTTAAGAAAAGTCAATGTTCTAGTGTGATTAAGAATATTTACTGTTAAAGCAAAAAATATTTTTTTCACATACTTTTTTTCTGATTATTCCTAGATTCATGTGATAATGATATAAAATCTCAGCCAAACACAGTAATTGTTTTAAGTTTTTTGCTGGCAGTACTTCTAATGATATTTATCCTCCTGATTCTTCTGTGTAAATGGCAGAGGTAAATTTAATTTTATTACTATTACTACTAAATAACCATGTCATGAAAATAGAGTTATCATTCAGATTCAATCTTTTAGCACTCAAAATTCTTAACTGATAAATGAAAGCATCATGAAGATTTAGAAGTTAGTAGCTTAATTACTATTTGAGGGATAATGCACCCTTGTCTTCCAAACACCAAGGCCTTCAATTTTCAAAACCAGAACAATTCTGGTAAAAGACAATATTTCTGGATAAAATGCTGTCTCTTTTGCTTAATTTCTTCTCTTTTTTAGAAATCTATTTAAATCCTGAGAAGCCAAATATTTTTATTATTTCTTCTGAACTGACATTCTTTTGTGCAACTTTAATCTGACTCAATGTCTGTTTGCAGTAGGCTGAAGTAAGCTTGAGTGTATTCAACTTTAATAAAGCTATATCAATATTTGGATTTGCAGTTGAATGATTCTGTAAGTGTTTAGAATCTACAATTTAAAAAAACCCAGATGATCGAACAACAACAAAAAACCTGCAAAGCCCCCAAATTTTGGCGCTTTTTTTGGAAAAATAATGCCAAAAATNTGTGCACTAATTAGTAGCCACAGTGCTGACCCCTAGAGAAGGCTCCTCCACCATGCAAATTGTGAGCCTGCAAGCACGTCCTCAGATGTGTCTGGTAAATGTCCCTAAGGAGACACAGAGGACTGTGTCTCCCTGTGCACCTCTGAGAGGTAAGCACATAACAGCCCTACCAGGACCATTTGATCAGAGGCTGCCAGCAGGTAACTGCAAGGGTGGAAAGCACAGAGGAGACAGACTAATGGTTCAGTCACTCTGGGTGCCCCTGGATCAGAAGTGACATTAGCACAGCCCCTTCACTGGGACAAGAACTTCACTTCAGGACTTCAATGAGTTATTATTGACTCCAAATCTAACATGAGAAGAAGCCATGAACAAAGCTGTGCCCCAGAAATTTCATAGACTCTGAATACCTTACTTGAGGGTCACAACATTTTTTGTGCCTTTCTGGCAAGCTGAACAAAGCAGGCAGGTGGAACAGGGTGGACAGCTGCTCCTCTGTGAATAATCAGTTTAGTTTTTATAGTATTTATGTGGAGAGCAGAAGTTCAGTAGTAAGAGGCAGAGTTTTGAGGCAGTATTACAAAAGCTGGAAGAAAAACACTGAGGATGTTAAAAAGTGAACAAACGCATTAGTTTTATACACCTGTGTGTTAGAATATATCCTGCCACTAGTTACTTTCTAGCTATCAGCACTGTGGTTCACTGGCTTTTTGTTTGCTGGGATGGGGGAGATATTTGTTTGTTTTATCCTGGGAAATATGACACTTAGACTATATGTAAAATTGCATTTGCAGCTTTAGTGATTGTAAGTAGGTGTAAGGAGTATAGATCTTAGCACACAGTTGCTGTATCACGGTCAATGCAATGTGATGAAGATGAGAATACTCAGTCCATTCATAATGCCTCTAATTTTTGCCTGTAAGCTTGCTCCTTTGTCCTGTACCAGGTCAATTTAGATAAATAAAAGCATAATTTTCTTTTGTTGCAAGGTTTGGGGAAGGATGGCTTTTCTTTTCAGTTTCAGTTCAGCACTTGAACTTGTCTTATTTGTTCTTAAAAACTTTTCTGGATTTTTTTTTAAGAAAAGTCAATGTTCTAGTGTGATTAAGAATATTTACTGTTAAAGCAAAAAATATTTTTTTCACATACTTTTTTTCTGATTATTCCTAGATTCATGTGATAATGATATAAAATCTCAGCCAAACACAGTAATTGTTTTAAGTTTTTTGCTGGCAGTACTTCTAATGATATTTATCCTCCTGATTCTTCTGTGTAAATGGCAGAGGTAAATTTAATTTTATTACTATTACTACTAAATAACCATGTCATGAAAATAGAGTTATCATTCAGATTCAATCTTTTAGCACTCAAAATTCTTAACTGATAAATGAAAGCATCATGAAGATTTAGAAGTTAGTAGCTTAATTACTATTTGAGGGATAATGCACCCTTGTCTTCCAAACACCAAGGCCTTCAATTTTCAAAACCAGAACAATTCTGGTAAAAGACAATATTTCCGGATAAAATGCTGTCTCTTTTGCTTAATTTCTTCTCTTTTTTAGAAATCTATTTAAATCCTGAGAAGCCAAATATTTTTATTATTTCTTCTGAACTGACATTCTTTTGTGCAACTTTAATCTGACTCAATGTCTGTTTGCAGTAGGCTGAAGTAAGCTTGAGTGTATTCAACTTTAATAAAGCTATATCAATATTTGGATTTGCAGTTGAATGATTCTGTAAGTGTTTAGAATCTACAATTTAAAAAAACCCAGATGATCGAACAACAACAAAAAACCTGCAAAGCCCCCAAATTTTGGCGCTTTTTTTGGAAAAATAATGCCAAAAATGCAATATTTCAGAAATTGAGCTGAAAGTATATAGGATGCCGATAACCTTTTTAGATCATAAGTTGATTTTTCTTCTTCTACACTTCTGTGTTTCAAGTTTACATTTGTGTTCATTGAGTCAGCCAGTACAGCTAGTTGCTGCACCATCTTCCCTGTCTAGGGTACTCTAAAGCTCTGACTACTGCATAGAATCATAGAACCATAGAACATCCTGAGCTGGAAGGGACCAGCAAGGACCATCAAGTCCAACTCCTGTCCCTGCACAGGACAAACCCAAATTCACACCATGTCTCTGAGGGCATTGTCCAAGTGCTTCTTGAACATTGTCAGGCTTGGTGCCATGACTGCCTCCCTGGGGAGCCTGTTCCAGTGCTCCACCACCTCTGGGTGAAGAGCCTTTCCCTAATATCCAACCTAAACCTCCCCTGGCACATCTTCCTGCCATTCCCTTGGGTCCTGTCATTGGTCACCAGAGAGAAGAGATCAGCGCCTGCCCCTCCTCCTCCCCCTGTGAGGAAGCTTCAGACCACGATGAGGTCTCCCCTCAGCCTCCTCTTCTCCAGGCTGAACAAACCAAGTGACTTCAGCCACTCCTCATATGGTTTCTCCTCTAAACCCTTCACCAAATTCATGTCCCTCCTCTGGACACTCTCTGGGAGCTTTATATCCTTAATGTACTGTGGTGCCCAAAACTGCACACAGCACTCGAGGTGAGGCTGCAGCAGCGCAGAGTAGAGCGGGACAATCCCCTCCCTCGACCGGCTGCATGGAGCAGAATGGCACTTGCTGACTAGCTGGAAGTTTATATAAAAAACAGATTTTACCAGGATGGGGTTGGTTGAAAATCCAGCAGAAAAATCACTCTTAGCCTGAAGGCATTATCATACTCTTTTAACTGCTTTTTGAATTTAGAAGACATTTAAAAGAAGTCACGCCTAGACTACTGTCATGTGAAATATATTTGTGGCTGCAGAACTGTGCTGAAGTAGATTTTTGTATGAATGACTACACTGTAACAAAACATCAATTTGTACTTTTCTTTCAGGCTTCAAAAGTCAGTCATGCCTGCTATACCAGATCCAAAATACATATTTACTGATCTCTTCAATGATCATAATGGAAACTTACAGGTAAACATTCCCTTCCTAGCAAGGCTGAGAACTCTACAGTCTTGAGAATAATTTGAAAGTAGCTGCTGATACTTGCTCCGCACAGACATTGCCACAAGCGCTCTCTGACCCAAGAGAAAAAGCCCTTCCTCCTGTGCAACATCACCAAGAGGATCCACAGAGCAAATACCAGAGTTCATACAATCAGTGTGGTGCTACTCTGGCACTGTGAAAAGACAGTTGCTATAGGAAGAGACAGAGAAATTGCTGGAGAAAAATTTAAGCGTTTCCAGAGGCACAATATCCAGTTAGATGCCATTGTGGGATTTGCACCCATGCCTGCACATGATAGCTCAGGGAACTTGCTTCAACCTGATCTTGACCTTTAGGTTTGTGAAGTGCTGTGAGACATAGCACTGAGCCAGTGATGGCACTCATGCCTTTGGAGGCATCAGTCACAGTAGAAAGCATCATCTTTTAGCTGCAGAGGTGTATGGTCGCTAAACCTTTAGATATGAAATGGCTGTCAAATGAATAGACCACAGCTTTTGCTTTTGTTTTCTTACTGCTTCTTGAGTGCATGACATCACATCTGTGAAATATTTTTATATATTAATTGGGCTGTCTTTATGTTAATTACTACCAAGTTTCCTCTGAATGGAGGCAGGTCAAATATTTACATTTTCTAACCCAACAACAATATCAAAGAGTAGTAATAATGTTTCAGTGACAAACTGAAAACTTTCTATATATAAGATAGCTTTAAAGTGAAGCCAAAGAAGAAAGATATAAATGCAAAGTAATACTGAAGGTTTAATACAAAAATGCTATGTTGTATAAATCTCCATGTAAACTCAGTCTCAATTTAGATTAAGTCAGGGCTTGGGTCAAAGAATTTATGAGTCTATTAAGGAGGGAACACCAGATATTTTACACATCCAAGGTTTTCTAAAGTCCCTGATTAAATACGAAGATATATTTAATGTGGTCTTGATAGTAAGTCGGAGTTCATATGTATTTGGAGAATCCTATCTGTTTTCCTGCCATCCTGCCTTTCTTCCATCCTGCTCTCTTATGTCCTGCTTGCCTATATTGCTTCCTTTTCAGCTTCTCCATTGTGGCTTATCCTGGAAAGACACCACTACTAGAGGAAAATCAGTGTCTGTACAGCCAGGTTTCTTTTGATTAATATCTCAGTCCCTGTCAACATTAACACTTCCATTTTCCTAGGAATGGATAGACAAAACTGATCATGCAATGGTACAAGCCAAGCTAGAATATGAAGATCCAGAGTGCATCACTGAGGCAGAAAGCCAGCAAGAAGATGACAACAATAGTGACAATCAAGGGCCTCAAGAAATAATCTTCAGTTTTTCAAGAGCAGCTGAAAATAATGACTCCAAAGCAGCTCAGATGCCTGATGCCAACATCCAACACTGTAGCTTCTTTTGCTGGCTTCCAGATTTTAATGAATGGTGACATGTATGTGATGTTATAAAATTTCTATAATGTAGAAGGTATTAGGAAATTACATAGATCTGGATGAGTTTAGGGGAGTGGCTGAATAGAAAAGTTTGTCATGAGTAGACTCACATCAAGAAAGACACTAGGCTGTGTTGTCTGGTTCCAGAACTGTTCTTCCCCAGCACTTATGACCACTTGAGCAGGGTCAGTGTTTGAAATAAACACCTGATAATTTATAGAGTTAGGATTTGTTGTTCTAACTGGGGTTTATCTCTAAGACTAAACTGAGCTCCATTTTCCTGCTACAGACAGGAGACAAGAGCTCCTCCATAATACATGTTCACAGAGCCAAGACTCAGTCCTTGTACTCCTTATGGAGTATGTAGAGCAGTGCAAACTACACTGTTATTCTCCCCAAATGAAGAGAGAAAAGGAAGGGATATTTCTGCTAGAGGTCTTTGTCTCACAAAGACCAGAGCATGTACTGCTCATTTTCACAGGGCTTTGCAAACCTTCCTTAGACTAGAAGTGCTTGCTTTTGTAAGCTGCTTCTCCCATTGTGAAACTTTGTGCTGTATGGCACACACAAAAGCTTTTATAAAGAGAAAGAATAAGCCCCATGCCTAAGAACAGAAGAGTGAGGATGTACAGTATTAAGTCATGTTTTATCATGCAAGTAGTGCTGTGTAGGCAGCTTTCTCCAGAAGAGTGGGGCTTCATGGGCCTCCTCTAAGGTCAGGTCCTCAGTGTCTTATAATCTTTGTATGACTAAGCAGCTTCTTCTAGAAAGGTGAGGTTCATTTTAAACAATATTTATATTTAACTGAGTTGCATTTACTTCAAACTGTTTTTCAGTGCAATCAGCACCTGTAGATCCAAATTAGGACTTTTTATTCATGTTACATATACAAGCCTCTTGCTCTCAAACCATGTTCTAAACTTTTCTAAACACTCCAACTTTTAAAATATGTTTAATTTTAAATTTAAAATGCAATATACTATGCAATTAAACATCAGAAAGGAAATCTTTACTATTCTGAGGTTCCTTGTATCACTTAAGTTTCATGCTATTTGAAAGCAAATTTTGTAAAAAAAGTTTAAGTGTTAAAAGCATGTACGATATGGGTAAGGTCTTGTAAATCTACTGTGATTATATGTTGAATTAGCTCCAGTTATTTACCTAGATATCAGTCAGTCATCAAATGACTTTGCCAGTTGACTAAACTTTGCCAATTGCATCCTTTCATTGACTACTTTATAGTGTAACTTGGAAATTACAGTGATTAGTAAAATATTCGTAATTCAGTGCTTAAAAATCTTCATCTCCAGATCTCCTTGGGAATTTTAAACCATAATAGGGATCCTTAAGGTCTCA
The DNA here is from genome assembly GCA_013400875.1 of Anhinga rufa. Classification (NCBI taxonomy): domain Eukaryota; kingdom Metazoa; phylum Chordata; class Aves; order Suliformes; family Anhingidae; genus Anhinga; species Anhinga rufa. The sequence continues at coordinate 6,895 of VZTV01104172.1, read as the reverse complement.
ATCTGTTTCTCAAAATCTGTTTCTGGGTGACCCAGATTGCTGTACAAGGAAAAATCCAGGAATTTTCTTGCCAATAACAGGGAAACTTAATCGGAAGGATAGTTCAGGCACATTCCCCAAGGTTTTCTTGACATTACCCCATATTTGTTTGTTCATTAACAAGATTAACATGCTAACAAAGAATTTCCTATAATCTTGAAAACATTTCTGCCTTTTCTTATCTAAAACAGATGTGTGCAAGTTTTTGAGGCCCTTTTGTACACCCCACATTTCTGGAAATTTTTTATAAAGTTAACGATGCAAAGTTTCAATAATACCATAAGAATGCAATGGATTTTAAACTAATGCAAGCTGCATATAATTTGATGAGCAGAATCTAGCTCAGCTCAGATCTTCTCATCTGATATAAATTCACATTATTGCATGAGAACCAAAGAAGTTACAGCAGTTTACATCAGATAATAACCTGTTGCAGTAATATTTCAAACAATATAGTGGGAAGTAAAGCCCAGAATGTCTTGCTTAGCTACTTCATGTTTGAACCATGCATGCATATGGTTGTCTACAGACCTAGCTAGATACCTTAATTAAACAACTTTATGTTGAGCAAATACTTTTCTGTCTGAATTCAAAATGTTTTAGTATGTTTTCTTGAGATTTTACTGTGGAAAACCAAAAGAAGTCATGTCAAAGTGTGCTGTTTAAGCAGTGTTCTTGAACTGACATATTATAGACTTTTAAGTTTTTAGTGTTATATTTTATAGACATAAAGGTTCTTTTTGTGTATGTATATAACCATATTCATATTGTATATAACAAACTAGAAATAAATAAAACACCCACATATCTCAAATATTTATTTAAAAAACATCCCCTTATGAAGAAAATAAAACATAGGAAATTATTGAAATTGAAAACAAAACATTTTTCCAAAAAAACTTAACTCTAGAAAAATGTCTACAGAATGATGAAGAACATGATTTAAGCAACAGGTAAGGTCCTTTCCCAAATACTGATGATATCAAACATAGTACAAGACACATATCAGATCAACACTCATTGCTTGCAGGTATTGGGGCACTGGGGGAACCCAAGCATGTCCCTGAGCCCTACTCTCCTGGTGCCTTCCATAACCCATCTCTGATGAGATATGGACCCTGGTAGCCCTCAGTCACACCAGGCAATGCTTCCCCAGGAAGGATGCCTGGTGCCCATGGCACCCTCTGCTCCAGCTCCTGGCATGAATTGCTGGGAGCCAGCGCTCCTGGTAACACTATGGCTCCAGGCTGAACCACTGTTTAGTGAAAGATCAATGAGAAGATCAGCTAGACTATGAGAAGCTGGGCCTAAATAAAAGGTATCTGAAGGGTGGAACAAAATGTCTTTATGAAAACACAATTATATGCTTTCTACACCAAATTTAAGAGGGTTTGGTTCCACTTCAGAGAGGAATATTAGCAAGCCAGATACATTCAAGAACACAGTTTCCTTTCAGCTATGCTGTATAACCAATCACCCCATCTTCATATCAGGATTGGTTTCAACTTTATGACATATTGACTGAAATAATACCTTTAGTTTACACAGGTTATAGACTTGCAAGGGAATCACTTTGGTCCCAAGCCCTTAAGGAAAGACAGCTGCCTCCAACAAAACTTAATCTTCTAAGACTGTGACAGTGCTGCATATTATCTTGCTGTTCAAAAAACAGTCACTTTCTTCACATTATAAAAATGAAGCTTTCTCATGCATCTGCCTGTTGGCCTAATGCTCATTTTGCAGGACAGTGCTGGGCAGCTCTGTAGGGAAATTCAAGAGCTTTTGCTCCACATGGCTTACTGAACACAATAACAGGCTGGATTGCTGCTTTCAACTACTGTCACAAACAGTGACTAGTTGGAAGGACAGTAATGTGAAGCTTCTCTAATTGCTTATCTGCCATTTTCCATCATTTTGTCACCACTTTTTCTCCCATTCACTCTCCTCTCCCCTCCTCTCCCCTCCTCTCTCCTCCTCTCCTCTCCTCTTCTCCCTTCCCTTCCCATTTCCCTAACAGTCACACAGCCATGTAGCCCATCTCTCAGAGCAGGCTTGCAGTGATTCACGCAAGCCTAGCTACAAATGAGCAAATTAAACGGCCAGACAGGAAAAGGCCTGTTCAACTCCCCACAGTGAGAAGATGGGTACATGGCAACTTTCACATCTTCCTTCTTATTTATTCAAAAGTTGTCATGTTCTTCAAAGGCATGAGTCCCTCAGATGCTACATCTTGTTCCTAATTATATCCCACAGAAAGGGAAAAACTGTATATCATATGGTAGTCCAGACTAATTGAACTGTATTTTCTCAACAACAGAACAAACAGACTGTATATTTATTCCTTATGCAATTTATGTGCTAGCTATATCAGTGCTGAGCCAATTTACATTGATAGATTGAACATCTATACTGTTTGCTTTGCTTTTGATGTTTGATTTTCAGTGAGAGGAAGAATAAAAGGAAATCACGTGGCATTTTTTAAACAAGTAACAGGACTTATTGAAGCCAGTCTTGCAACTTCTGCTTTCTCTTATTTTTGTTGTTTATTTTTTTATTACATAAGTGTTTTTCAATTGATTTGGAAATATGTTTTGCACAATTACCAAGTGCATAATTTTGAGCAGAAAACAGCTGCTTCTTTTGCAACAAACACAGAAGTTTCTTCCAATGTATTCATAAAAGCTTTCAAAACCATCCTTGCTTTTTTTGGTGGTTTACATTTTTACAGTCACTAAACTCAACCATGCAAAACATAGTTGTTTTTTCTTTCCCCTTTTCCTGAAAACAGCATGATCTGCAAAGACAAAAATGGAGGGTCACACTCACTGAATGCTTGAAAGACTGGACTAGATACAATCTTTTTTTTTTTTGGAAAAGCCATGCAGGTCTAAACTTGTCAAAATACCAAGGGCAAATAGTCAGCATTTTCCGTGGGAAAAGAAAACATGACCGTAACTGACCTTTTGTCACAGAGTAGCTAAGTAGACATCTATCACTGACCAATTTAGTGGCCAAAAGAGCTGTATTATGCAATAAGAGCAGAAATGCAATAATAACTCATCCTCTCCTGGAGGTTTCTTGTAACCCTTATGATTAGTGAGCTGAATTAGTGTCACCTGCAGGGCTTGCTCCTACTCAGTTTCCTGCTGGCAACTGCTGGCACAAGGTTTTGTGGATGGGGAATAGAAGGTCCCTGCGTACATCCACGCTTGCCAGGTGGCAAGCCTGGCGAGAAGCCCCAAATTTGCAAAAGGAGAAGCTGGAGCTGCTTGGGGTTCCTCTCTCCAACTCACTTGGGTGCTGCAGGGGCAGGGGAGCAGGCAGAGGCAGAACCTGGCTTCCCTCCATGCCCCACAGGGGATGCTCTTATCACGGGCTGCAGAGGAAGGAGCCTGTGTCTTTTTCCTAGTGAAATAACACCATTTCTTTCTCAAATTTAAATCCCTGGGTTTAGTGATAGGACTCATGTCTACCTGCTGTGTGGCTGGAGCTTCTGGTTTCCTAGTCTTAGAGGGTAAGTGTGAGAAAGAAACAATGTGCACCATATTAAAAAAAATCTCCCCATATATAACTAGGCAGGCTGAAAATGTTACCAGAAGAGGGATCAAAGGAATATCTTTACCTTTCTGAATTATATAATATTATAATTATACAGAATAGGAGAGGAGCAAATATTCTCTCACAGCTCTATTTTGCTTTCTTCCTCTCTGTTTTTCCTTGTATCAATATGCCCAAGGATAATCATTTTTCTGATAAATGCTTTCCTGCTCTATATTCGTCTTCAGAATACTTCTATTAAAAAGTAGCCTCCATCGCTGTGTTCTTGGAAGGTTATTAAAGGGAATAATATAATCAGTTTCAGCTTTTTGATAAGAAAACAAGATGGGTTGATAAATTGCAGGCAATAGGAGTTGTAAGGTCAAGAGACAAAGCCAGCTATATCCTAACACCAGTTCTCTGCACTGCTAGATAATTATATAAATAAGAGGAAACATTTCAGCTCTGTCACCTTAAAGGATGAGATACCCCTAATACATGTTACTTGCACAGAAGCTTGGATATCCATACAAGGCATATGAATCCCTTACAAAGTATCTTTAGTGTACCTCTTAACTGGGGAAGAGCTTAAAGTGGCCAATAGTAAGATGGAGAGGAACATGTATTACTTACACTGCTGTATCTCAGCACAAACAGCTCTGCTTTGTCCAGTGACTCTTTACTGTGATGAGGTCCATGGAAAAAGGATCAGACCCACTTTTGGTGGGCATCTGCATCTCTGTGCTACAGAGCCATATATCTTCTCACCCATCTTAGCCAGCCAGGTGGAAGAGTTTTATTTTCGTGAAAGAGCCAAGCTTCAAAGCAAGGGTGAGAACAGCATACACAAACACACCATAATTTTTAATGAACATAGAAAGTCCTTCTTACTAAAAAGAAGAGCACTAAGATCCTGACTTCTATATGTCCCGTGAGTCCTCTAACCGCTGAGCTATAAGGTTAAGCAGGGGGAGCATGAGGGAAGGGTCACTTCCTCCCGCTGGTAAAATGAAGGCACAATTTCAATTTTATGTGCACAGGGAGGCCTAAACTTCAAAGCTATATTTGGCCAAAAATAGCAGTAAATATTGCTTTTCATCTGAAATTCTTAAATGGTGTATTTTCAAACATTAATTCTACTGCCACTTAAACTCATTCATAGAGGCAGTGGGACACCACAGCCACTTACCAGGTCACACAGGTGTTGCCCAGCATTTCTTGGATATCCAAGCAAAACACAGGCCAGGACAGCAGAACCAAGCACATCAGTCTGCTGGGCAAACAACCACACTTCCAGTGCATTAAATTGTAATAGACCAGATTAAACTAATAGATACAGACAAAAGTCTGCCTCTACTTTACAGTAAATATTGCCATGAGCAATGGTGTTATCACTAGAAAATGGATGTGTTTGGGGATTTCTCTCTCATTAGGTAGCCAAGACCTCAATCTTCATTCCCATCTGAAAGATTCTTCATCCAGAAATTGTGAAGCTGATGCAGGTTTACCATGGGCCTACTAATACCAGCTCCTCCTCTGAGTATCTTACCTTTGTGTAGTGAGTTTGCCCAGGGTTCTTCACAAAACAAAAAAGGAGAGACCCGCCCCAAACAGCCTGGCTTCAGGTTTGCGTATGAGTCATTAGAAAGGCACAATACAGCAAAGCCACTGGAAACAGATGGTTTTGTTTCCTATCATATTCTGCAGATGTTGTTCATAAAAAAACATAAAGCTGAGTTGGGGGGCTTCTTGTGCAATTTTCCCCCCCATTCATTCAAAAATATTTGAACTTCAGTACAAAGCGCAGCAGTAAACAAAGGGTCTAGCAGATGGTTGAGAGCTGAGTTATCGCTCATGGTATCTCAATGCGTGCAAGTGTCTCTTGTCTCTTGCATGTTGTTTTGCAGAAGGTGTTTGATCACAATCAACAACACAAAGGATTTGAACACCCAGGTACTGGAGAAGATCTCCACATCAGAAAAGTCTCAGCAAGTTACCAGCCCCCGGACTAAAACAGGTAGCACAACTAATATGGTGTAGATTAAAAACAAGAGGTAAAAGAAGCAGTCAGAAGAGAGTCTGTACTTCCTCTTAATTTTGATTAAACCCACAACTGTGAAGTTATTCCACATCTTGGGCTGAAACCAGTCAAATCAGAATTGTTTTCAAAGTTTACATCCTGGATGAGGTGCTGCTTCTGCTACCATGGGACTCAGTGGGATGACTGTCCTCAGCAGTGAACTCAAGGGAATGTGGAGAAAGTGGGAGCATCTAAGTGTCATAGCTTTAAGAGACAAAGCTCAGACAACTGAATGATGTGTTTCAACAATATAATTTTACCTCAAATGTTATATATCAGCCTTTCACAGCACCATTTGGCTTGATGTGAAAGTGTCTTTAAAGAAAACAAGCAAAAGAATTTTGCAACATACTCATAAAGCTACCTCAGTATTAATGGGCTCTGTTGTATATCAAGGGGGAATTTGGCAACATTTCCCTATATTCTGCTGGGCAGTTGGCAGAATGTGCTATCTGCTGAATGCTGAAAGAAAATCCAGTTGGTGTTTGTTCTATTGCAAGATATTTTGATGTGGCTCTTTGAAGCTGAGAAACCAAAGGAATTGAAAGACAGAGAACTTATGCAACCTTTTTTTCCAGTGCTGCTTATGCAGCAACAGGGTAATTCATAGAAAAATTAAATCACTCTTTTAAGAAAAAGAAGAGCAATCTAACTGGAAGGACACTTTTGGAAGTGATGACTAAAAGTCTTGCTTATATAAGACTGTGGTTTTTGTACTGCAAGTACATTATCTGTACCACAGTCAGAAAATGTATAACCAGTGCAATATAGACATCCTCCATTAGCTGTTAAAATTTAAATTTTATTCCAGACTTCCAGGTATTGTTCAGGAAAGACACTTAGGCAGTCATTCCTAGAGAATAATAAAACCTGAAAAAAAGAGTAAAGTCAGAGGGTATGTTCTTCTTCCTTTCTTTCTCCTTCTGCAAGCAGGCAGACCCTTTTGTTTTCAAACATGTCCTTGCTTAACTTGAAGAGAAATCACCGATCCACACAGAATCATGGAAGGGCTGAGGCTGGAAAGCATCTCTGGAGGTCATCTAGTCCAAACACCTGCTCAGAGAAGGGTCAGCCACAGCTGGTTGGCCAGGACCATGTCCAGTTGGATTTTGAGTATCTCCAAGGATGGAGACTCCATAACCCCTCAGGGCAACCTGGTCCTGGGTTTGACCACCCTCACAGTAAAATTGCTTGTATTCAGATTGAATTTAATCTTTTTTGGTTTGTGCCCATTGCCTC
>VZTV01104169.1:205-17501 GCA_013400875.1 Anhinga rufa | reverse complement strand
CTTTTGTTATAAAATGAGAGACGGAAAATTGTCACTTCAGTAAAGAATCTAAAAATTTACTTTAATTAAAAAAATGAGAGACAGAAAATTGCCACTTCAGTAAAGAAACTAAAAATTTACTTTAATTTAAAAAAATGAAAAAAAGTAAGTGGAAAAAGTGCTTCAAGGGGCTCTAGTCACAAAACAGTATTATCCTGAAAGTCTAAAGCTTTTAATATTACATGAGATACAAATTATGAAATGTAACAGTCAAAAGATTTCCAGACTTTTCCCTGCTGATGTATAATCTTCTATCACTCCTTGTCACCTTGTGTTTATACCGTCCTCTGCACTACAGAATTGGTTTCAGCCCATAACAGTTAATGCATTAAAGTGCTTTTTTTACCTTAAAATTCAGCATTATTGTAATCAAAATGTAACAGAAAAATTGTGGTGTGAGACTTATTTTAGCTGTAGTTGATCTCAACAGAGCTTTAGTATTTCCCCCGTTTTATAACAAAAGGATACATTAAACAATAGCAAGAAAGTCTAAACTTTCATTGTGATGAGCAAATTTACACCACTTGCAAAATCAGTTGACTAACAGAGTAAAAGATTATCATGTACAAACTTCTGAATTTTCTGGTTTAGATCATAGCTGGTGTTAACTGGAATTAGTTCTTTAGCATTGTGACAGTTTATATCATTGATGGGTCTCCTTATGCTTCATTTGTGTCTCCTTCTGTTTCTTTTACTCCAACAGAGTTTTCACTATCATTTTTATCTTAATAAGGACAGTCTAACAAACTCTTGTTTGCTCACCTAATGTAAATGCAATTGCTGTTTTGATCTGTCCTATTAGCCATTGTACAAATGACAGAAATGTACCGTGATGATTTTAAGTCTGAAATTTCCTGTCTCCCCTGGACAATAAATATGCCAAAATGTTGAAGCAATTTAGATCAAACAATCTAAACTATCTTTTAATAACCACCTGCTCACTTATAGACAAATGAGTTCCATTTCCTCTCTATTTCCCCTCTCCATCTACTTCAAAGTAAAATAAAGTGGTAGTGCAGCCTATTATTTTCTGGGTTTGCCTTTCTTTAATGAGTACTATCTTTATTGATCTTCCTGAAAGCTGGATACCATCTAGCCTAGGTACTACCCTATTTCATGGTCAACCCCTATGTTCTGATGTTTAATGGAAGTTCATTAGAGTGACACAGGTGATTTAAAAATCACAGTTTTATGACTTCAAACTTCAGTCCAAACTTTTTTGTGAATATTCTTATACTGGTTTAGTAACCATGGTGCTGAAACTGGGGAGAAAATATGTGAATTCTGCTGCTGGTTCTCAGCACCTCCAATTCCTCAGTCAGTTCTTTGCCCTCCTCTCTGGACAGCAACCTCCAGCAGATGCCATGTGCATGAGTAATATGGTTTGAACTTCTGCTGGAACCTTTATTGTGTTATACAGCTGCTCCTATACCTACAACTACCGTCACTACAACTTTCTTCTTGTTAAAAATTTCTTCATAGACAGTTCATAGACAAAAGAAGTTTGAGGAAAAAGTCTTCTAAATAGATAAGTTTTTTTTTCAGTTGGGTTACCGTGTGTTTTAGGCACCAAACCTTTCAGCATTTGCAGTGGGAGGGAGAAGTCCAGGATGGCCCTTCAGTACTGCATCTAGTCATAAAATGATACATTTGGAAGAGAAACAACACTGTACTACAACTATAACTAAATATTATGTCTGTGCCTATGTTTCAAAACAGGTGCTATCTACTTCAGCTTATTAGATCTGCTTGTATTCCTTTCCAAATTCCCAAAGAGAAAATGTGTTTTGTCTGAGGAGAGATAAAAATCTTTTAAACAATACAAACGTGTAATCAAACAAAATTGACTTACTGAGTGACAGAGTAATATTCTGGAGATTTTGTTTGATCAATAATATTCTACTTCTTGTAGCAGCAACTCAGGTAATAAGAAAAGGACATTTTTAGCTCTTGTAGTCTTTTAGTCTTTATATGTCATTAGATAGGATGATGAAGTATACACTTTTTACTCTATCTTAAGATAAGGTTGACTCCTTACCCATTTGATCACATATAGGATCTCACACTATTGTATCACTAAGATGAGGAACAGAGTGACAAGTCTGGTACACTGTTACTGTCTGGTCTTAAACACTCCTGTTTCCTGAAATGTGGTAGTAGCACACTGCAAGTTACCATGCCCGGATATTGCAACAGCACCAGACTGCTAGAGTGTGGATTTTGGAAAGAAGGAGGTGCTTCCACACTCCCTTTTCCACACTCACACAGTGCCAAAAGTACCCCACAACCTGTATGGAGCAAGTAAAAAGTTCATGGTCAGTTATCTACTTTTGGCATTCGCACACCTCATAGCTAATTATTTAGCTCATAGGTTTGGAATGAGTGAAACTTGTCATTTACTTGGCTTGATGTGACCTATCACAGGGTTTGTTGCTTGGAAGTGTCCCTACAGTTATTTGTGCTACATAACATTCACTGTTTTTTCCCTCTACTTTAGCACTCTGAGAGATTTCACAATTGTTTAGGTGTCCACAACTACCTGCTGGTGCCCATAAGGATCAACATCCCATTGTGCAAAGCTGCTTTGATTTAAGACACTTCTGTTTTTACAGACACTGCCCATAACTATCCTCCAGCATCTGATCTGTTATGCTGCAATTTCTTCAGAAAGAGCAGAAAACATAGCGCTTGCTTTCTGGAGCTACAATTGAGAATCTGCATGATATGGTTTAATGTCTAAACACTAAAGAGTGTTTCCTGATGCCGTCTGAGCATCCCAGCCTCTTCAGACAGCTCTATTTTGTTAATCTAGACTCTATTTTGTTTAAATCTTTCTGATATGGATGAAAATTTAAAAAAATCAGTCACCCATTGCAATAATTAAGCAATTTTTAGGGTCTCTCAAACTGCATTTGCATTTTGTTAAGCTATCAGAGGGTAATTTACTTCTCTGCTTCTAGATCTGGTTTAGTCATTCAGAAGACATTCAGAAGAAACCAGAAGTATTTTGTTGGACTAGTCACACAATTACTTCTATGAAAGAAAGCTAAGAGTCATTCCTGCATTGTGAAGCTCCATTACATGTGAAACAAACATGCTTTGTTAAAGAGCTGGAAAAACGAAAAGGGCGTTTTTAATTTCATATCACACTTTTGGGAAAGTTCTGTTGATCAGTGGAAAGATGGAGCATAAAGGTTTTCTACACCAGAAAGTACTATTGTTTGACGCAGTCTAATGAGTTTTGATCTTTGAATTGCCAGAATTTTTTTTACTGAACTATAGTGAAATTACAATTGCAATGACTTTGAGTGAAATCCCTTGGAAGAGTGAGATAAAATGTAAAATTCAGAGAAATTACTAATATGCATAATTAAACATAAAATGTGCAAAGAAGAATAAAGTAGAGAATTAATATTGCTGCTTCTTTCTCTTTTTTCCTTCCTTTTTTTTAACCAGTCCTTTGTTCAGGAAAAAGAGTAAGAAAAAAGAATCAACAATATATGATAAACTGGACTGTCTGATCTGCAGTGTCATCTCTGGAGAGCATTTTACATAGAGGAAATGATTCCAAAGATTTAAATAATCCCAATTTTTTCACACCCCTCAGTGATCTTTAGATAAGACCTCAATGTTATGCAAACTGTCTCCCCTGATAGCATAAGGATTTTAAGTAGCAAGACTCCAGACAGAAGTCCCTTTGAAATTGCCATCAAAATTGCATTTACTTCTGGGAAAAAATCTGAAACCTGAAATAAGGGTGGTATATGCAAGAAAAAAAAAAAGAAAAAGGTAGGTTACATGTATTCTTCAGGAGTATCTATAGCTGACTCTTGTCTCTGTAGTAAAATTCAGGTATTATCTTTAACCAACTATCTGCGTTGTCTCTAAGAATACATTTCTATAATTTCTGCCTAACTAATTTCAGCTGTCACCAACATCAAGCAAGTACAATTGGTAAACAGCAGGGAGATAATAAAGGGCTTTCTGGGCAGTCCTCAGGAGGTCTGGTTTGACTGCTTTCAAACATCTGGATGAGCAATTAAACAGGGAGCTAGCTAAAACTGATAAAGGTTATGTCCTTGTCAAGTCTCTTGTTTTACTTTACCTCTAAAAAAATCAAGGAATGGGAGGTGCCAGGAAGCAGCCTGTGGGGACACCTCAGGAGGGGGTGAATCAAGGGCAACCTCCCACCGGCTGGGCTTTCACTGAGGGGTCCATCAATAGACCCACACACAGCAAGGAGAGATACAGGACCAGGGACCACCCAGGAGATGGGGATGGACACCATCACTCCTTGGCAGAGCTCAGGGAGGGGCTGAGGTGACCCCTGAGGCCAAGGGTTGGGGCAGGAAGGGGAAGGCAGGTGAGCCTGTAGTTACAGCTTTTTTGTACCTTCAGGGCCCTGATAAGAGGCTGTGAAAGCCACTCCACAGGACATATACCCTACACTGAATTGCAACGTAGAGAATAAAGTAGATGTTAATGTGAATTACAGGATCTTGCCTGACATCCATACAAAGTATCCCTACTTAAATGTGGAATAGGACTGTAGGGGCCTTTGATGTCAAAAGCAACTTCTGGAGAAACTGCCTTATTTCATTGTAAAATAGCACTTAGTCATGTTGACCTGACTCCCCTGAAAGTCATGCTGCTATTGATAAAAAATCAGTTGTATACAGAGACCATGTAAAAATCTGTGATATTGAAGGACACCAAGGCATGTGGTGGTGAGAAAGGTGCAGCATGGGCAGAGGGATCCAGAGCAGCAGGACAGGGAGAGACACAGCATGGATGGGAGCCTGTGCTGAGAGGCATAAAAGGGAACTAATGAGTATAGGACAGGGTCACCTGGGGCATCAGTGGCCTACTGTGTGCGTATCTGGGCTGGGTGGCTGTCTTGTGTCTGCCTCCCATGGCACAGCCATTCCTTGGTAGAGCCATGGAGGGCAAGCATCATTATCCTGTATGTCCTGCCTAAGGAATAAAAAGTTACTGCAGCTCCCAAGTTGTATGAGCTTTACAATCCTGTGTGGTAGCAGGATGGATGCAGCCATCCAAGGGCATTGGTTGCTCTGGGGGACAGACAGAAATAATGATGAAGTCATGAAGCTGTGACTGTTTTCCCTGTGTTAATGCAGGACCAAGAGGACAACACTTGCCCTCAGGCTGTGCTGTTTTGCGTGCTTGCTGGCCTGGAGTAAGATGTTTGGTTATGCCCAACAAACCAGATGTGACCTATATCCTGACAGATGAAGAAACCCAGTGTGGGTTATGGACTTCAATGGGTAGCAATAATCATGCTGCTTTCCAGAGGTATTAAGAAAAATACACTAAAAAATCCCCAGACAAACCAGAATGAGTCCACTGGGAAGGCTGAAGGGTGCACAGGACACAAAGGCAATGGCAGACACACAACCCCTAATTGTGTCTTCACCTAATCCTCAGGGTAGTGGATCCCAGGCATCTGTCTGATAGCTGGGCATGAAGATCCTAGCAGGACAGACTGGCATTTTCTTCTGAATAAAAGGAAACAGGCTAAGGAGGGAGGGGTAGCTCTGTGCGTCATCTTCTGAAAGACCAGAGATGAAAGCTGTGTTTAAAAAATGCCTTCCTAGACCAGGTGTAGAAAGACAAGAGATAGTAGTCAAATCACTATGGAAAATGAGGATTTTATGGATTTTTACAGTTTGGATTACTTTATGCATTTTTAAGAGCATAATATTTAGTAGAATTTCTTTAGATTCTTTTGAAAGAAAAAAAGTTTCATCCTTAATAGAATCAGCTGACATTTTCACATTAAATATTTTAAGAGAAAAAAATTATATGTACATGTATGTGTATATTTGCACACATATTCTGAAATGGTAAAGGTTTCCTAGAGACATTAAAAAGGACAGTCATTAATTTACTGGAGTGAAGACAGGTTTGTGAACCAAAGGGTCATTTCAGTTTAAAAAAATTCTTTGTTTTGGAAAAAACAAATTAACCCAAAATTAATTTTCTTCTTTTAAAATTATTCTCTACATAAAAATGACTATGACTTGCAGTTTTCTTTTCTTCAGCTTTACTCTAAAAAATGTAATATCTTTAAGAACACTAAGATCCAGAAAAAACATTTTCCCTGTCCCCAGATTATTTTTTACCTTGCCTATCATCAAAAAATTAAACTGTTTTTAATTCCCCTGCCTCAGGGAAATCCTTCAGAATTGAAAGAAACCAAACAAATTAAGCATTGGTAGAACTTAATTCTAGAGGGAATTTAATGACATTTTCATCCTACCTCCCTAACAGTTGTTTTGAGGTTTATGTTGTTGGATTTTACATACATTTTAAAGACAGAAGATCCAGTATAAGTGATATAAATCATTACAACATGATGGTAAACATAGGGGCAAAAAAGAATGCCACAAATAGTTCTGAGAAAACAAAGTATTAAAAACTGAAAAACTATCTAAAACATTCTTCAATTGAAAGGGTTCTTATTTCAGGAAAACGATTGTCCCCTTGTAAGAATTCACCAATGTCATTCATTTACAGTTACTAATCTCTCCTGTACTGAAAGACGATTAATTCCTTAGCTAATTAAGGTATAAATCCTCACAAAATGTCATAATTAATTCATGCACACATTATTCCTTTTCATTTATCATACTTGAAGCCAATTAACTTATATGTTTCTGTAAGGCCCTTAGAGGAATAAGATATATGAAAGGGGTTTTTTTTGCAATGAATCAGATAAGTCAAAGTGATAATTTAATGAATGTTCTGGTCCAGATTTTTATCTCAATTACATCATGGTGAATAGCAGTATTAAATAACTAAGTGTATAATTGAAATCACAACGAGGTCTTCAACAACAACTCAGTATTTTAAGTAAAATCTTCTAGCACTGTACATTCACAAATGTTTATTGGACAACCAACTGTGGCAGCTTTAACATGTCAACGAAATCCAAAACAATATGTCTTTGAGGTCTACAAAGAAATCATCCTTTGTTATATTTTTTTCAGGTGCTTTTATTTTTAAATGTTGTCATGAACTAGCGCTGCCAGAAACCATGTAATTTTCCTTTTCCAGATGAATGAGAGTAGGAAACATTGGAGGAATATCTACAAAGAACTCAGTTCTCAGAACTCTGCTCTTTCAAGTTAACCATAGGCAGAACTGGCAAACAGTGAACATTAAGTTCAGTAGCTGAGACATAAGAATATCTTGGGTTGAAATTAAGTTTATGATTTAAAAATTGTAGAGAAATGGGAGAAAAAAAAAAGGGGTCAACCCAGAATAGTTTGATCTAAATGAAAGGTTTTGACTTATTAAATAAGTGTTTTAATATGCTTTTTCATTTCAAATGAAAACTGATATTTCAAGAAGAAAAGTCTGTCTTTGATACATTAGCCAAGCATTTCCAAAGCAAAAAAATTATTAAAAGACTGAAAATGAATATTTGAATTAATATTTCAAGCAAATACTTTGATAGTTCTTAAACAACTGAAAATAACTCCTCCTTTTTTTGTCACCTGAAATGCCTTCCAAATTCAGAGGAGTTTTATAATAATTTCCAATTCCTTTGAAAGTTTTGCTGGTAAATTAAACTATTAAAAATCCCTTTAATTTTAATATTCACTCTCAGAAAAAGAATTTTTAAAAAAATTTACCTGCATTTGGTTTAAAAATGAACTTGAGGTTTTGCACAAAACAACTAGCTTTTGTTGTTTCAAAATTTGGTTTTATCTCTCCTGGCTACAGAGAAATGATTGAATACATGAATTATAAAGTGTTCACAAGTAGAATAAAAAGAAGAAAGATGTTGACTTCATTGTCTTTTCAATCCTAGATCTAGAAATTAATGCTTGTAACTTTGGGTATTTGACTCATGGTTTGAACATTTGCTGTTGACCCTGAATTGCAGCAAAGTGGAGAGCAGTAATCAGTGCCAGTAGATGTACCCTGGCACTCTGAAAGGACAATTCTCATATTCTTCCAAAAACTCAGAAAAAAAGGATTTCTGCTGAGCAGAACTCTTCTCAATTTTTACTTAAAATATAATGCCTAACCACCTCTCTGACAGAACTTTCACTTTTCATATGAATTTCTAGGTCAGACTTACAGACAGAAAAGAGATTTTAGACAATTTAGTTTTGTTTCAGATGCATATCAGCATGTTTGAGTGCCTGGTGTTTGAGTGTATGAACAATTCAAGTGCATGCTACACTAGTTAGAAACTCTGTCAATCTTCCAGGCTGATTTATTGAGTGAGGGCCTCAGCTGCATCCTGGCCCTGTTTGTGTGCATAAAAAGGCTAAAGCAGCACACAGAAGCTTCCAAAAAACTTTATTTATTCAGGTCTGTCACCTCTGCAGCATAGCCAGTGTGGGAGATAAGCTCACAGGAGTGCCTCTCAAGCTCTGCTCCAGGTGTTGTGCCAGTGTAGGAGGTGTGCAGTGGGGCAAAACCTTAGCTTAGGATACTGTCACCATTTAAATGGTATTGTGGTGAGCTCATGGATATGGCAGAAAGTCAGGCAGGCCTGAATGTCTGGGCAAAGGGAAAAAAAGAGATAGAAACTCTCTAGCTACAGAGCAACCCAGAAGTGGCAGTGTATAGAACTGACTGAAAATCATCTTCACTGCTCCACCTCAGTGCTAGGAACTTTAAAAGTTATGTCTCAGAATCACACTCATTCTGCTTAGGTATGGAGAATAAGTTGTTGGGTTTTTTTTCCCAGAGGACATGGAGTTTGCTATATATGCAGCTGCTGAAAAGAATACAAGTCTAGAAGAGCAGCAGAGCAGCCTGGGGATGTTTTTTTTTCTCCAGTGGGAGTTTTTCTGACTCATGACATCTTCATAAAACATGTCACTATTAAAAAAATTTCTAAATTTTATTTTAAAAACCCCACAAATAAACTGAAAAAGATGGAAGCAATGTGTTTATAATCTCATCTTTCTACTATCATATAGCTATAATCTAGTTTCACATTGAGGAGAATTTACAGGTTCCTCAAGGAATCAATTCACTTTACATCTTATACAGTAAATCAGGTTCTCTTTGAAATATGTCATTGGCATAAATGCTTAATGTTTAACTTCTGTTCTAATTCATAGTAATTCCTTATAATGCAAACTGGATTCATTAATTGACTAGTCTTCTGCAAAAATCATCTATACAACTTTTGCATATATTCCAAGAACTAATTATGTGGATATATGTAAGTCTTTCTTAGAAAACACAGGTTTAAAAGGAAGCTCCTGCCCTTTTCAGGAAAAAAATGGTACATGAGTTATAATTGCTTCATTCTGAATTGTTCAGTTAGCTTAAAATGCATATAAAATATGAAGGGCAAATCTTTCTGTTAATTAATTATGATTATGTACTTTTTACTTTGTTTCTAATTTCAACAGATTTAAATGGATAGTACCTCCTGCATAAATATTATACTTATCTTTTTAGTGTCATTTTAGCTTTGTTAGCATGGCTTCACTACATGAAGAAGAAATCACGCTCTTCATGACTATCCTGTTAGAAGTCCATTTCTCATGGGAATTCATCATCAGAGGCCTCTGGTTTTGACCAAGGCAAGCGACACCCAGAAAGAAGAGTTTAACAAGGGCTTGCAGGTGTGAATATTGTCTGACCACACAGAGTTGCTCCTGGGAACTGACAGGTTCACTTGTGTCACAGCAGCAACTCAGCTCCCCTAAAGATATTAAGCACTCAGTAAGACATCGAGGGAGCACAAACCCCTTCACCTGGGCAGCAGTCAGAGCAGCCTGAGGAGCTCGAGCAGGAGTTTCAAAGGGAGGGAGCTGCCTTCCTCTCCCAGCTGTGGAGACTTCACCGGCTTCCACAGCAGCTGCCCAGCAGCTATGAAGGACAGTTAGAGAGAGAGAGGATGGATGCATGAGTGCGGGCTTTGAAAAACATAATTTGAAGTGAAATCTTGGGGATAAGAGACACGAAGCTTGGTACTCCATGGCCAGTTTTACTATTTTGCTGGAGATAGGCTAATAAAAAAGCCATTATTCACAAGTCACTTTTATGTGAAATTTTATGTGAAAATGGAGATTCATTTTGAAGTTAATATTGTGATGCTAACTTTGTGATATCAGAATGAAAATAAGAATTCCATCTTTTCCTTACTGACTCTTACAAAACGATGCAGGCTTTCTGGAAGCAGGACACTGCCTTTAGGAAGACATGAAGTTGTCTGGGGCTTATTGGTGTTATTTCAATTGCATTTGAGAATATTAATTTAATATTCTTGAGGGGGCATAGGGTGAGAGAGGAAGGCTTGAGTATGTAGCATTCACTAGGGTTTGGAAGTGGTTTTTTAAGCTTTTCTCCATGACCTGATGGACTAGAAACCAATTTTACCTTTTCAAAGAAATGTTTATTCTTGCATAGGCCTTTGAGTTGGAATACTGTGGCTTTGTGGAAAACATTAAATGTTGAATAATTGTTTTAAAATTTGATTCGACAAGAGTGGCATTATCATGAGATTACGAAATAGTTTAGTAATAGTTTTGTAAGCCTTCACAACATGACCAGTGGCACAAATGTTCATGCACTATTACTGACTCCAGCTGAAGGCAAACAGAGAAAGAGACATGAATAAAATACAGTGACAGAAACAGCCACACTCGGACCCAACAGGGATTTGTGACCCACTGGGCACACTGTTTTCTCCTAGTGGTTTAGTCATCTCTTGCCAGCAACAAAATTACTTACTGACCTCACAGTGATACCATGAAAAATACTCCATGCTTTCTTGATTCAGAGAGGCTTCTGAAGCTCCATATGAATGCTGTCAAACTGTATCTAAATAAGCTACTGATTCTATCTGATTCTATCAGAAGGCAAGGAAATAAGGGGATGGTCCAGTGTGATGGATAATGCAGGGATAGAGATGTACAATTTTCACATTGCCCATGGAAAAAGAATTAGCTCAGGAATCTTCTTACTTTCCAGATACCTGAATCTCCCCATATCTGTCACAGAGCAAATGTGACAAGATTGTGAATTACATGGATACCATGCAGTTTGACCTTTTTTAATTTCCTTCCTGTCCTGGTTTCAGCTGGGATAGAGTTAATTTTCTTCGCAGCAGCTAGTATGGGGCTGTGTTTTGGATTTGTGCTGAAGCAGTGGTGATAATGCGGAGATGTTTTGGTTGTTGCTCAGTAGCGCTTACGCTAGTCAAGGACTTTTTCAGCTTCCCGTGCTGTGCCGGGTACACAGGAACCTGGGAAGGGACACAGCCAGGACAGCTGACCCAAACTGACCAAAGGCATATTCCATACCATATGATGTCATGCTCAGGATATAAAGCTGGGGGAAGAAGAAGGAAGTGGGAGACATTGGGAGTGATGGCGTTCGTCTTCCCAAGGAACCGTTACGCGTGATGGAGCCCTGCTTTCCTGGGGATGGCTGAACACCCGCCTGCCCATGGGGAGCAGTGAATGAATGCCTTGTTTTGCTTTGCTTGCGTGCGTGGCTCTTTCTTTCCCTATTAAACTGTCTTTATCTCAACCCATGAGTTTCCTCACTTTTACTCTTCTGATTCTCTCCCCCTCCCACCGGGGGGGAGTGAGCGAGCGGCTGCGTGGTGCTTAGCTGTTGATCCGGGCTAAACCACGACACTTCCTCAAACTTTCAGTGAAGGGGAAAGCAAACAAGACCTATGACAGCTGGAATAAGACCACACCAAGAATCCCAGGGTCTGACCTAGCTTAGAATTTATGTAATGGCAGCAGCACATTAGCTGAAGGAAGCTTATGTTTTCTTCTTTGGTTTTGAAATCCCCAGTTCTACGAAGCTTTATACTGGCTATATTTTAATTTGCATAGAAAAGACTACTATGGTAACCCTCTTTGTGTTGCTAGGGCAACCATTTAATAATAATTAGTTCCTCTAAAACTAATTCACCTTTAATAGACTGTTACAGATTACAGGCCACCCTTCCAAAAGGTGTGAACTTTCTGCGGGAAGGAGTCAGGAGTCAGGCTACCATTTATAACACATCAGAAAGACAACCTTCTTTTCTTTTTGTTTTGGTTTGGGTTTTGGTTTTGTTTGTTTGTGTTTTTGTTTGTTTGTTTTGTTTTGTTTTTTAAACAAGGAAGGATGATTTCTCCTCTTGCCATATCCACATATATTTATATGACTTGTGTCCCATGTACAGTCTCCATAATATTTTTGTGCTTGGAAAAGATGCACTCAAAATTATAAAATTTCAGCAGGACTGCACCAATCCAGGTCTCTCAAATTAATGAGTGTGTTCATGTCCTTACAGTGTTCTGCTCTAACAGAAAATTGCATGCAGAAAGACTGTTTTTCCACCATCTTCAGTAAGTGATGACATTTATTACTGTCAATGGACACGTGTTACATTGCACCTTGTACTGGAGGCACCCTTGGTCAGACATGGCCATAATATGGTTGGGTAGGACTGTGGGAAGAAGGATGCCTTGGGGGTCCCATGGGCAGGGCTGTAGAAAGCCGGAGGCTGGCCCTGCTGTGGCATCACTGGGGCAGGGACTGATAGCCCTGGGTGCTGAAATGAGGTCCTGGACCATGGGAGGATGGGGGGAACCCTCTGGTCCATGACTGAACCAGGCACTTGAAGCAGCTTTCAATGTCAGGAAAATTTGAATTCAGGTCTAAGCTGCGCACATCCGATGTGAACTTCATAACATGGGAAATTTCACTCTACATGTATTCAGTTAAATGACAATTCAACAGTTGTGAAACTTGAGTCTGAAGTCATAATTGTTCCCTAATTCACCCATCAGGAATACAGCTTTTATATACAATATTCTCTACTTACCTCATGCTCGGCAGAGGTTGGAAGTTAAGGGTGAGAAAACCCTCCCAGCTGATGACATTTTACTCCTGATAACCTCAGTTTAGTGGCTAATATTCAACTAATACACTTATAACCCAAAACTTTCCCCTTGGTGTCCTGGAGTGTCAATACCTCCCTTTAAAAGACTTTCCTGAGATGCCATGGTCGGTCTCTTGTGGTAAGCAGAGTACCTGGCCACAAAACTGAAAAGCAGTTTGCACTGCCTCTCCCTTAACTTCCTGAAGATTTTGTGTGCCAGGTGGTTAACATTACTTGCTTTCAGGAGTGAAACTCAATCCCCACACTGGGGCTTTGGTACCTGTAGAGGGTCACAGATTTCGCAGTGGCCTGACATTTAGTTTCAGATAATCCTGAGTCCTGTGCAGAATTTCAGATTTAAATTCCATCTGCTTTGTGAATTGAGGTTCTGTTTGTCTGGTGTAAACTCAAATGATACTATGGGCTGCATCGGAGTGCTTAGAAGAAATATTTCTCCCTCTTTGCTCCTCATCCACACTTAGACCACAGCTAAGGAGAGGAGAGTGGTTATCTGTCACTCTCCCCTGCAGCCACCTGAGGGGGGAGATGATGAGAAATGGGAAACCCTCTGAAACCACTGCCCCTGTGGCTCAGAGTAGCTGTGGAAGTGCAGATAAAAGAAATTACAACAGTCTAAAGGAAATGGGACTGAAAGGAGAAGCACAGCTGAGTCACAGCTATTTCTCTGATGTGTTTGGACACTCTGCTGAGCCCTGCTGAGCCCTTCCCAGCACAGTGACACCACACAGGCAAGCAGACTCCCAACCCCTACAAGCTGAAATGGCTAAAAAAATGCACAGATCTGTCCTTGTTGTAACATGAGGCTGACACAATTAGCCTGACAGTCTGCTTTTTGATGCCTGTATCTACTATTGAAGATATTCCTTTGAAATGTAACCAGAATAATAGTAAGAACATAACAATTTTCTAATCACCATCAATTTATCTGGCTTTTCATCTATCATAAAATATTAGGTAACATCTGGTAAAGAACCCTTCTTTTTCCCCCCCTCTGGCACTTTTAAAACAGCACTGATGAATCTATCTGACTCGGGGCTATAAAAGCAAAGCAGATGGCACACTTATCACCCAAAAACCAATCCCACAACCTTGTCCTTTACAAGCCTCTCTGGTGAGGAGGCAACTTGGTAATGATAGCAATTAGCATCATGGAAATACCAGGAAGGCCAGAACCTAGCAGACATCATTTCTGATAAGCCCAGGGATTGATGCTTTTGAAGCCATCCAGACAGATAGAAACCATTAGTGTCTAATGTTAATTCATCACAACTGATCAGGTCCTGTGGGTTTTTACATTGGTGTAACAGTACCTTGCTAGTAAATGCTAAATCAAGGAGAAAAAAATAGAGATCTTTGTCTTTTGTCACAGTACAGAAGTCTCACAGTTTTGTTTATTACTCTCATGTTATATGGATGTTCAACATCAAGCTGTTCTGTGTATATTGTGGTTTGGTGAAAGTCACTCTTTCTCCTCTAAAGTAACTTTTTCACTAAAGGAGGGGAGAAACAATTCACAACAAATTAGTTGGATGAACCTTGTGCGTGGCAACTAATTTCAATACTGCTTTAGCCTGTAATTTTATTCTGTAATTGCAGGACTCCTCCTTGAGGAGGATACAATTATAAGAACAGAAGTGCTTGGTAAGAGCAGGACAGGGCTTTCAAGGAACAGCAGTTTGCAGAAGATTAATTTGTGAGTGTCCTTGCAGTAACCTACATAAACTGAGCTCTTTTCCTCAATCTTGATGTATTAAGATTACTGAGCAAGAAAATATACTTAGAAGATGCAACATTTGCAACTAAGTTTCATTATAAACTCAATTTTGGCTCTCTTTGTACAACTCACAAAGATGTTTTGGTCACAACACTGGTAAACTGACTTTTTTTTCCTGAAATTGAAGAACTCTACCAAATCCCTAGTGAAACCTCTCTCTTTCCGTGCATTTCTCAGCCTAAGCGACTTACTCCCTTGTAGGCGATGAGGAAAGAAGTGAGTTTAAGTCTTGCTTTGACAAATCACCTTGTGTTTTGCCCTGGTAGAACTTAGTGGGATAAATCCAGAAAATCATAATTCTAAAGATTGTTTCAATTCTTAGCAGTTTGAATGGTGAAGGGCCCTAACAAGCTTCAAGGAGAATGCCAGTTTATTGCTAAGAAGTCATCTTCCAATTAAAACTGAATAAAAGTTAATCTCTATGTAGCTTTATTACACAGGTAAAACACAAACTCTACAACACTCACTAGGAAAAATATTTGTCCAATAGAGTTGAATCAAATCAGGGAAATTTGTTGTGAATTCAACCATGTTTTTCATCTACAAGTAACTTTTATGGTAATGTAGTCTTCACCGGTTCATTTTAACCTGAAAATGTGGTGTTTATTTTATTAAGGTGGATATTTTATAGTTGCATCATTCCTCACTTTTAAAAGTGGGGCTAAGGGAAAATTAATACCTAGACATGAAATAATGAGCAGATATATGTACACATAGAAATATATCCATATACATATATCTTCTGTTTCTGTTGAGTGGTTCAGGTCTTGGGCCAGGACAGCAATCTGTGGTGAAATTAAAGCCTTGTTTCATTCATGGTCCTGACAGAAATTCATCAGCACCCACAGTGGCTCTGGGATTACGAAGTGTCTGGGCAGAAAAACCAGGGACTGCAACTGAACTTCTGTTCGATCCCTTGTGGTGCTCCCTCTGGTCAGAAAATTGGTACATTAGCGAGACTTAATCTGGCATCTCACACTGTCACATTTGTTCAGAAGATCAATAGAAGACTTCTGTTCACAGGACAGTCGATCTGTTACCTTTTATAAGCAGTAAATTCACTTAGCAAAGCATGAAGAACAGGAATACAATAGAAATTAATTTACTTTGATCACAGCCAGATCTTGACATTTAGTTTCTACTGTAAGGACAATAATTCTGAATGGTTTGATGTTTTTCTCCTCCTAAGCTATAACACTAAAAAGTCAGCGTTAGTAAGTATATGAATAAAAATCATTCTAACTTGAAAAACATGAAAATCTAGCTATGTTTTCAGACTTCTCTAAGCCATGTTTAATGAAACTTTGGTCTTGTTCACTGCGGTTGGATGATCTCTTTAAATTGCTGTTTTCACCACCAATCTAGTTAAAAAATTATGCACCTTTATAAACATTACCATAGGCTATAACTTGTCAGTAAAGCTTCTTGAAGTTCTCATGTTGTCAGTAAACATAAATAATTTGCAAATCAAGACTATTGCAGTCATGAACAGTAGGACCTATTTCATTGCAGTAAAACTCATGAAAAAAGAAACAAAGTGACATGAGAAGAGAGAGTACATGCCAAAAAAGAAAAAAAAAAGAAAAAAGAAAAATTCTCTATGCTTGTCTTTACCTCCTCCTCTTGAAAGACCACCTCATAATTTAAACACCATTCACTAATTCCTGAGCTGGCATTACCATTTTGACATGGCTGAAACAAACCAATTATATCTACTTATCTTGTTTCATAAATGTCTGCCCTCTTACTAAGCGGATGGTCCTGGCTTAGCATCAGCATACACATCTGATACAATAAATAAGATATATTATTTTCCTTTATTATCTTCAGTATAATTCCAGTGCCTTAAATACAAAACATTCAAAATAAGTATATTCTTTCAGAAACCTTATTTTTTCAATAAGGAATACTCTTCAGAACATGATGCAACTGTTTCCTCATGCACTGGAATAGTTTGGGTTTCTTTTGGTTTGCCTCTTTCCTGTAAGAAGGACCTCATGAACAGCAAATTAAGTTAATATAATTTTAAAGCCTTTCATTTGTCTTGGGCTTTTATTTTACTAGGGTTTGACATTTTTCAACCTCACACATTTCAACTGTTAGTTGGAGTAATACCACCAGGAACCTAATAAGCAAGTATCACCCAAGGATCTTTTGCATTCACCATCTGAGATTACTCACAATTCTCAGTGAACATGTCCTCAACAGGAAAATGCCTCTTCCAGAGCTATACCTCAGAATTTTAAAGAGTATCTAGCAGTCTGAAGTATGTCAGACTTCCCCAAAAATGATTTTGTTTACCTTTCCAGATTTAAGGGCAGCCTAGATAGTCTAGCCAGTTGCTTTCTCCCAGAGATACTCTGTACTTCCCTACAGTTCCAGTTCAGATTAGGTCATGGCATTTCTTCTGGCTTAATTTACTACATAACCAGATTCACATCCCTCTCCCTCCTTTTGCAGGCTGGCCTCCCAGCCTTCCCGTGGTCAAGCTCCCTCACACTTTTCCTGTTTTGTATTCCCAAAATTTCACATGGCAAGGACCATATATGTTTCCTTTTCTTCCTCCTCAGTTTTCT
>VZTV01104168.1:26756-54688 GCA_013400875.1 Anhinga rufa | reverse complement strand
CACAGATTTTGAACCAGCTCCAGTCTGGTTCTATGGACTCTGTGTGTAACATCAGGTGCACTGTTGGACTCTTCTGGCTGACTCCCATTAAAAAAGAATTTGAGTTTAATTGCACCAAACTGCCTCGAGATATGAACCAAAACATGGTAAGTGAGGATATTTGGAAGATTTGATTCAAACCACACTCTCACACTCTGATTCAAACTAAAACACTAATCATAACACACGTTACATACCATAATTGAGCTAAGTTAAACTGCGAAGTATGTGATAGATGCTGCCTTCTCAGAAGGGATGCATGTTACAGAGCCATGAATGGAATGCATTGCTTTCAATGTTAAAACAATTTAATTCTTTACTGACCAAATTAGTTACTAGCAATCTGGGGCCACAACGATGTCCATGTTTTGAACAGACATTTTAAACTCTCCCATCAAATACATCTCCATATAAAATTAACTAATTGAGAAATAAAAGTGACAACTTGATCTACAGAAAACACCACCACATAAATGAAATATTTTTCTACTATAAAAAAAAATTTAGGAAGAACATCAAGACTGTAACCACTGGCACTGTACAGCTAAAATTCCAATAGCCAAATCCAGAAAATTTAAAGAGAACTTGTTTTCCAGGCACGTATTTGCTCAAAATCACAAATGAAAATGTGCTAATTTTAGAGTCTGAAATTAGATCACTCTAACCCTATGACTGTTAAGGGCCTGAGGACACAGACTTGATCATTACATCAGAGTCCTACCTGAATGAGTTATCATGTGCCTTTTCAGTTTATATGCATCTTTGCTAGCATAACTGCAAAGGTCGCACGCATAAGGACGCTCTCCTGTATGTGACCGAATATGTCGTTTCATTTTGCTTGCCTAGTATAAAAATAAGAAATTTTCTGCAGTAACATTCACATCAGATACATAATCCATTAAAATATAAGCAATTTTACAAACTACATCTATCGCAATTTTAAATATTTCGTCAATCCCAGAATTAGCACTCTCCCACCCCTCTCCCCCGCCTCTTTTTCCGGTACAATCAGCCTGTTGTGGTTTTAGGTAACATTTCTTTACTCTTTTCCCAGATGATCTTAATTCCATGTTTAGTGCCAACATAAACAAAAGGAGAAATTATATAATCAGAACATAAAAGCTAGAATTTTCAGATCAGCTGAAGGGGATACCTACTACCTTCAGGGTACTTGGATATGCCAGATGTAAAATTCTTTGAAAGTACTCAGGAAAAGAAATGGAAGACTACACTCATTAACCAAAGTCTTTATCCATCTTCAAATCCCAATGAAGCACTTTCATTGCAAAAGTTTAATTCATTCTACTTCTTTATACTGTTCTTGTGATATATTCTACATAAATATTGTAGGTATGCAAGCTAAGAATAGGAGTTACCTCATGTTCAATTCCTCCATTTACAAACATACTTAATGAATTCACTGCTAGATCCATTCAGATCTACAATACTCACTCAAAAAAAAATTAAACATGATTGCCAATCTTTGCTATACAGAAGTCAAATCATATGCAAGGTATTACTAGGGGACTCCTTCCACTCTCCGCATTCGGGTAGAGCTTACAGCAATATTAGTGAGAGTTCTGCAACAGCAATCAGTGATGAATACTTCCTTATCAAACCAAGGGAAAGAGTAGGACACTTTGACATGAACCGACAAGGTTTTGAAAGATGCAAGCTATCCAAAATCTAATTAATAAGATAAGGCGTGTGGAATAAAGTTCAGGCCTGCTTACAGCTTTAGATCTGGACATAGCACATAAAAAATTTAGATACTGAATATCCACTAAACGGCGACAGTGATTCAATCATAAGTGACTGTGACTGATTCAATCATAGGTGCATGACTGAAAGCCTATTTTTTCCAGCTGAACCCTTAGGCATTCTCTAATTTTTTTTATTTCCAGATTAAATAAATTTCAATCCTGTAAAACCAAACATCATCAAGCATATAAACACAACGCATGAGCTTCATTTTAGATGTCAGACAGTCTTGTTCTACAGTGTATGGAATGAAGTGTAAAGGAGGACCAAGTATGCTGTTGTAGGATCAAATTCACATAAACACATTGTCTAGCAGCAATTGTAGAATAATAAAAAAGAAAATGCACTTAAAATGTAACTACTTTTAAAAAGCTAAATAACTGTACAAATATTAATTTGAAGCAACTCATTTATAAATATTACTACATGGACAAAGGAAGGATTCAAGGAATTCATATTACTTGTTCCTTTTTTGAGGTGCAATGGGGATGAAAAGATGGGCATACAAATGAAATGCAGGTCACCACAAAGTTTTAGTAATCAGCTACCTTGCAGTAATACTGCAGTAGTATAGCAGACAAATGAAATTCAACCCATCGTTGTGGTCCAAGGCCATTAGCGGAGCCTGGTGGTCTTTGCTTTGAGGCTATTATACATGGGCCACTGTTTCCTGGGATCCAGCAGATCTCTCTACCTTTATGGTCTCTACAGTCCTCTTTCACAGTATTACAGCAACCGCAAGTTTGGCCATTCCTCCCAATCCAGAATGAAGATAGACAGACAGACAGACAGACAGATAGATAGATAGATAGATAGATAGATATTAACAGCCCCTGTAATGTATTGACTCAATCTCGTATGGAAATCTGACAAGAACCAAGTATGACATAGACAGTATGACATATGCACAGGTAGGTCTCAATTCAGCAGAAACTTCTCAAGGTTAAAAATCAGTGCAAAAATGTTGTAACTTTATAGTACCTTAAAATCTTAGTATGTGAAAGCCTATAAATGCTCCCAAAAGATTCAGTAAGGCTGCACTTACTTCTACACTAGAATATTTACACACTGAACACTTGAAAGGTTTTTCTAAAGTATGCTTGTAGCGCCTGTGTCGTGAAAGCTCACCACTGGTCACAAATGCTGTATCACAGTCACTGCATTTATAGGGTCTGCTACCTGTAAGAAGACACCGTTTCTCAGAATTTTATTTAACAACACAACGGTATGTTTTGTTTGCCTTAAATCAACACACACAATTTTTTAATAGAACCTTTTCTGAGATCTGAATTTTTATATACAATACATGTACACAATAAGTTTACCATAAACACGAATTATCGATTTGCTTCGTATGGTTATATAGCAAAATGAAAACATCACCGAAAATTCTACTATGCACATAGACATCAGACACAACTGAAGTCAATATTCAGTTGACAAAAATTTTTAGAATGGTATTTAACAAAGTAAATGAATACATACACAGACAGTTACTAACTACAGACCATGTTTTTTCAGCGTGGAACTCCAAATGAAATCAGAGAAACTTCTGAGCACAAAATGATCACAGAATACAGCTCTAAGACAAAGTCATTTGCCTGTTAATTGAACTTTGCAGACAATATGTAAAATGAAAAATTTTCACACGTTAGATACCTGTATGTACGTTCACATGGTTATGCAGGAGAGTAGCTGTACGAAAAACCTTAAGGCAGAGGTGACACACATGACGTTTCTCATCAGAATGGGTTTTCATATGACGAGTAAGACTTGATATTCTGAGTGAGGTGAACATGCACAAACCACAGCTGAAAACTGCTTTTTCTCCTGTGGGAACAGACACATTTAGATCGCACGAGCCACAAAATAACGACTTGACTTTTTAAAAGAATAGTACCAATTTCAATAGAGTTCCTCTCCTTTGGGTAAAACTATTTCATACTTCTACATAAAAGGACTTCAAAATACATTAAAAAAAAAAATCAAGCTGTCAGAAATTATTGTATCTATTTAAAACCTAAGTGATTTGCCCCAAAAATAGTGCCATGTGTTAGTGATACAGTTTAGAACCTAATCCCAGGAAACCTAACTCCTATCCTAGCTCTCACCTCCAAGGCAGGATGAAACTTCCTCTCTTGATAGCATCAAGACATACTTCATCAAGGCACTTACAACCTGTGCAACACACTTCTAGATGACAACTGTATAATTAGTACTAAGTAAGCTAGTTAAAGATCAGGAAATGGCAGGTTAAGCTATTCTCAGCTTTCTGGTAGTCCTGAATTCATAAAGTGTATGTAATAAACATCATGATGTAAAAGCTTCTTTAAAATTATTACTTGAATTTGAGGAAAACAAGATCAATTCCTTGAAGAAGTCATAGAATAAAGTCACACTTTCTGGATTACATAACATTTCCAAGTTCATGGCACAGCAGTAATGAATTTCTTTTGAGCTTAACAAGTTAAGAGTAAATGTGCAACACTTCCAGTTTTGAAGATTTGAAGCTGTGAAATGGCAAATACGTCATATTTGAAGAGCCTTTGCAGAACAGTTGTCTCAGCTCCCAAGTGCACTCTCTGTAACGATTTTCATACTGAGACCAAAATGTATTTTATGCAATGCTTTTATACCACACAGAGATGTGCAGCTAACACTTCAATAACAGCAAACAAAAACACTTTATTGTTATTTATTCATTGTGGATTCATGCCCACACAAAAGAACATTGTTAGCTTTGTTAAGGCTGCTCAAATGTGCTTCCTATAAACACAGTAACTAAAACAAGGGACATTAACAACTGGTACAATGCTTTAAACAACCTCAGCCAAGATACCTTAATATCCAGATACTACGACACAAACATTTACAGACTCTTCAACATTACTGATGTCATCCAACTTTTACAGTACAGAAATACAGTTTCTAGGGAAACAGTTGCTTATCCATTCCCTTCTAAGTCAGTCCTCAACTTCTACAATATACTTTTACGTTTCTAAAACCTTAAATCAGCCATTTTCTGTTACTTTTACTTAAGTTCTGGGAGATACCTTGCTGACAGGCATTGATACTTGCCCACCACCCTTGACCAGCAACCTGAAACCACTCTAAGCTCATCCATAAACCCTCGAAACAAGCACATTTTGAAGCTGAATGAGGGAACTAAGAAAGACTAAGTAAATTAGTAGGTTTATTCAAAGGCATTTATACACAATATAAACTTTGAACTCTCCCTGGAGGTTTCAAATACCACATACTGTTCATAAGACTGTTAATTTCTAAATGCCATCCAAAATGTCTCTCCTGAACACAACACAGATGACATCAGCCTTAACAAGTATCTTTTATCACAGAAGGCTGAAGGGTATTATTTCTTTTTCCAAATTTCCATAGAATGTTAGATTTAACCTAATTTAAACTTAACAAGTAACACTGTGAATATTTAATATAAAATTTCAATGTCACTTTAAAATCTAACTTAACATATGTTATCTAAAAATGAACTACAAAGAGTATTAACTTTTTACCTTTTTTCTGATGCAGAGCACAAACCTGAAATTTTAGATTCTTGGGATTTTTTACAACTGTTTGTTCTGATGGAGTTGTATATTCCTGCTCTTTACCTTCATTGCATGAGTCTGACAAATCATCACTGGCTTTGTAGCTCTGGCTCTTTGTTTCCCCAGAAGTGAAAAAAAGTTCCTTTCCTCCCCACTCTTCAGATGGGCTCAGTTGCTGGACCTTATTTTCAAATGCAATGACATCATTATCTCTGCCAATCTATTTAAAAAAGAAAATGTTTTACAACTTCCCTAATCAAAGGTAGTCGCTAGTGGCAAAGCAACTGAGCTATTGACAAGATGCAAGCTACTAATTCATTTTGGTTTTCAGCCTTAAATATGATGGACAAAACTGCAACAAAAAATTTGCATTTCACATACAGCAGCCTAACTGGGAGGTGAATAATTACTAAAATTGAGCCCTAGCTCTTCAAAATTTTATATAAAATTCCAGAGCATCATTTTAAGACTACAGCACTGAGAACACAGAAATATGTACCCTTAATTTTTAAAAACATTTTAAATTTAATTTCAGTACATTTACCTTTTAAAAGAAAATTACAAGAAAGTATGCTCTTAATTTTTTTACCAAACTAATATAGGACTTTTGCAGCCTAATTGTAATGATTATGTATTTTTCTTTGTCATATGACAATTAACAAGGTTGTGATACTTTTTGCATTAGATAAACTTAAATATGACCATACCTCAGAAATTATCTAGGTTGGCACAAGTGTTTTAAAAGAAAAAAGTTTATTTTATTATAAAACCAATAGCTAGAACAGGATAAATACCAAGGCTTGCATGTCCTTCTCATAAAATGCATTTCAAATGAGACCATATTATACATCCAGCTTTAACAATGACTGCTTTGTACTAATGCAGAAGAAGAAGGGAAATTGTCTAATGCTACTTAAGAGATCTAGGCTGTCAAATCAAACAGCACCCAACTGGCAAATTGAATTAAAAACTTGTCTGAACTTCCAACAGGTTAGTCATCTAGAAAGGCTAAATTTTTAGTTTGCCTTTTTAAACATGGGGTGAAATTATAAAAACCTGTACAAAGGATTAGATACTTAAGTCCAACAAATCCGAATGCCTAGAAAAAATAATATTGAAATCAGAACCAAATCGGTGTGATAGTACAAGCTAACATCCAGAACTTGTACCTCAGTCAGTAGCGTGTCTGGTGGTTCCTCTGCCGGCTGGCTTTCTGAACTCTTTGTTTGCCCTTTTGCTTGCAAAATGTTAATCTGCATCAGCCCTAAGTCATAAAAAGCACAGATACCTTCCTGGACACTTGCAGCCATGCCTGCTGGCACGTTGTGCAGCACACCCTGCCCCTGCTGCACCACCGGCTGCAGCACGATGGCCCCGGCCAGCGCTGCCATCGCCACCCCCTTCTGCGGGTGGGCAGTTATCTGGCAGACTCCCTCCAAGTCCTCTTCGTCTGCCTTCAGGCACGTTGTCTGTAGCGTCAGCAAGTGTTTTTCACCCTCGTCAGGAGACAGGGACAACTCTGGGGAGACACTTGGCCCCGTCCGCATGTCGAGACCCGCGCTGTGGTCACTGGCGCTGCTCCTCTCCTTCACTCAGGTTATCCCGTCCCCGTCACAATCTTCTCTTCTATCCCTGATATTTTTCTGCACCCCCGATTTTGGTGAAAGGCTCCGGCAGCCCTAAGGCCGCGTATGCTGCTGAGTGAACCTGCTCAAAAGGCAAAGTTAAAAACGAGGGCAAATCACTGGCTTTCAGGACAGCCCCGTGGGCCTGCCTCACACTCCAGCCCTTGAGCCACCTTGCTGGCAGAGCTCCCGCACACGGGCTACCGCAGAATGCCCACCACCGGCTCACCGACCGCCCCTGCCCGCAGCCCCGCTCCCAAAGCCTCCCGGCCGGCCCTCACCCCCTCAGACTCCCCCGGGCAGGGGCTCCCCCACCCCGACCCACCTCACGGCCCCGCAGCGGGAAGGCTTCTCCTGCCGCAGCGACAGGCCCAGCCCCGGGTGGCTGGGGCAGCCTGCGGACACCGAGCACACCCCGTGCCCTGCTGCTTCCCCTCAGGGAATGGCGGGCAGAGAAGGGGCTCTGCGCTGAGGGGCCTGCCGCTGCACGCCTCGGCACGGGCGGCCTGTGGGCTGAGGGGGAAACACACTCGTGGGCAGCGTCTCCCATGGGGGAGAGCTGGGTCCTCACCTCTTAATTCCCCAAGAGGTGCAAGGACCTGACACGGGCGAAACTCCAAACGCCTCCCCGTGCGAGGCTTGTGCCCGATGCTCAGCAAAGAGCCCTTCTCCTCACAGTGAAAGCGTGGCGAATCCGCGCCGCTAGGCAGCAAGGCCGCCTGTAAAAGCAGCCAGCCTGCCATTTTGTCGCGCTCGAGTCGTTGATGGAGACCTCTCAGTCTTAATTATAGGCCTTTTACCTTCTGCTCCCACCTGGCTGGAGACCACGGGGCTGAGCTCAGCTGAATTCCCCATGTCGTGGTTTAACCCCAGCCGGCAACGCAGCCCCTCGCTCACTGCTCCCGGTGGGATCGGGGAGAGAATCAGAAAGGTAAAAGTGAGAAAACTCCTGGGTTGAGATAAAGACCGTTTAACAGGTGAAGCAAGAGCCGCGCACACAAGCAAAGCAAACCAAGGACCTCCTTCACCCCTCCCCACGGGCAGGCGGGTGCTCAGCCATCCCCAGGACAGCAGGGCTCCATCACCCTAACGGTGACTGGGGCAGACAAACGCCATCGCTCCCAGCGTCCCCCCTTCCCCCTTCCTCCCCCAGCTCCATAGGCTGAGCACGACGCCGTACGGTGTGGGACACCCCTGGGGTCAGCTGGGGTCCCTGTCCCGGCCGTGTCCCCTCCAGCTCCTTGGGCACCTGGCAGAGCGCGGGGAGCTGGAAAGTCTTCGACTTGTGTGAGCACTGCTTAGGAACAGCTAAAACATCAGCGTGTTACCAACATTATTCTCATCCTAAATCCAAACCACAGCAGTGAACCAGCTACTAGGAAGTAAATTAACTCTACCCCAACTGAAACCAGCACACCCCACTTGCAAAATATTTGAAGTACTTCCCATGTTTCTCAGAGAAACACTTCAGCCTGGGTGTCATGCCGCTGGAGTGCTGCTGAAGAGCCGTCTGACTGCTAGTGCTGCTGCATCTCTTACCTCGGGAGCTGAAGTGTGTTACAAAATTGGCTGAAGTACATTTGCAGAGGCAGTAGTGCAATATATAAGCATCATTACACTATACTTTAGGCCAGGGTTGGTTATTCAATGAGAACAAGAAGTTTTAGACTTAAGAGTTCTCCAAAGGCATTGTAAAAATGTTTTTGAGGTAAACTTGTATGATTTGAGAGACTTAACATTTAATCTTGTGTACCCTTCTAGAATAGCAATTTCCAACTGTCAAACATTTTATAAGGCCCACTTACTATTAATACTCTTTTATACACTAGCGCAAAGGATAGATTTGAAGCTTTATCTCTAAATATTAGTTCAGTGCATTGCAAAGTACAGTACATTGCAAAGTGACTATAGCCCAGTGTGGTCCAGATCCTGCTAGACCACATACTGAATTTTAAACAAAACAAAACAAAACCCCTAACCAATTCGTGGCTTTCCTTGCCTGTGTAAATAATCCATTAAAACTAGCATTTGTGAAATATCCTTAGCATAAAAGAGCAGCAAATGCCGCTGGCCTGTTTAGCTGTACTATTCCATGAGATGAAGTGGTGCTTTGCACAAAGCCAATATTATATGGTGTGTTTCCGAGTACAGTTAACGCTGCTGGGTACCCAGGAACCACGGGTCCCCTTTTCCACTGAATTTGGCAGGGACATTATTACTATTTCTGTGTTTTGGGTGTCTGAGATAGCAGGTGCTATACGGCACCATTGGAAAAGCCAGTGATTCTGATTCATGCAAGGATGTAGCTGTGAAAAGTACATCTGCAGGGCCACTGTAACAAGTTGTAAGAATGAAAAATTAAAACCCTCACATCTTGAAAAACGAATCTCATGACAAGCCTGATTTTAGGTCATTGACCTTACTGGACCTTATCGTTAGAGGTAGCAAGTTCCTGTAACTCCCATAAATACCCTTGACAACAACTACTCCTCTTCACAAATCTGCAGAATCCTAAATGCAAAAGTAATATAAATTTTGTACATTTAATAACTGCAAATTAGTCATAACTATTACATTACTTGGAATCAACACAAATGCAAAGCAATTATTTAAGCTTGAATATGTATTCCTGCAATTTAGTGCTGATATTTTAGTTAGATACCACATTATTCATCATGTACAGAATCTGTGGGCTCTCAAAACCAAAGAACAGGATGCAGAATACGCAATATATTCATATAATTATGCTGCTGGTGACAGTAGCCAGAGATTATACTTCTTACACATTTCTGAATCTTTTCAAGTTGGTACGTATACTGTGCAATTATGATAGCTGAAGGGCACTGAGGAAAAAAGTTGTTATAATAATATATCCTCCTTTAGGTCATTTTAATGAGTTTTTCTGCACTTGAACAGTCATCAGCATCCAAGAGCTGTCCTGCCTTGCACTTCTGCGTTATTAATACCAGCACCATCCATGCAGCTACAGTTAAAGGTCTGTCATTATTTCCATTATAAACTGGTATTTTCAAGGATTTATAACTCAAATGCAGAATAGCCCTTCAGTCCATTTTTGTTGAATTTAAAGGAACCACTTGGATCAGCAATCTACAAACTCAACGGCTTTCAAATTACCTTTTGACACAATAGAGGTTAACAGCTCCATAACGGCCGTTATGGTCTATTGTGTATACGGTCTCCAGTTACCAATACTGCCTACTACATCATCTGTCTCTAACTGCAATCAAGCTCCTACCCGCTTCTCTAAGGGTCTATTGCTTTCTACCAGATCAACAGTCTGCATGAAAAATCTATCACAAAAAGAATAGAGGACCTTTTTTTTTTAATTTTTTAAGTCACAATTATATTTTTTGGGGGTAAACATACTCAATATAAATTATTGTTTGCTAGGAGTATTTTATAAGGAATATAAGAAATTGAATGTAGGCACATTCTCTTGTGCTGAAGTAATGTTATGTAAAGAAACAAAATTCAGCCACAAAATTACAGATAAATTGCTGATAAGAATCTACCAGTGCATGAAAGCAAATACACGGACAACTAAAATCCTAAATCAGCAAAGTAAATTTTACCCTTGGCTACAATAAGGAAACGCAGCAAACTTTGTTCTGATCCGCATTTTCCTCCAAGTATAAACAGCACAGCTGACCTTTTGGATGAGTAAAATATTGGGTTATCTGTTCAGATTGTCAGTCTCAAATCTGAATAATGTCTTTTATAATACTTAAGATGCTTAATGCTTGTTAGGTGGAGCTGACTTTTTTTAAAAGCTCCATTACCATGTAACATGAAGCATATTTGACCTTGAAGGTAGTTGAAAGTCTTCAGTTTCATTCCCTTCCTGTGTTTTAGAAAATCACTTTGGATGACTGCAGAGGCTGTATAACCAGCCTTTACCCTGTATGCTTTGCACCTCCATCTTCCTATCATAGGTCCTAAACTACAGTCCTCTGATGCCAACAGAAGGATTGCCATCCATTTAAATGGGTTTGGAATTAGGCCCAGAACAGATAACTATGTGAAGCACTATCAGTGTGATTTATTNAAGGAGACCAAGGCAAAAAAGCCAAACAAATAAGCCCCAGTTTAACCTCCAATGCTCATAATTGTTTCATTTAGGATATTCCGTCTCATAGTTGAAAACTCCATTCTTCTCCAGAACATGACTCCTGTTAGTCTACGAGAAAACCCAGTCTTTGTTATGACTTATTTTGACAGCTTTAATATCATTTTCCACCTGGCATCTGGAAAGTTTTCCATTTTCACTTTCCTCCGATGTCTCACTTTTGTTTCCAAGTATATGTCGTATTCACACTGCACCTGTCATAGTGGTATCTATGTGCCTTAACACCGGTCTGAAAACATGTACGTCTTTACTTTTGCTCTTACACGAGGGACAATCGCTACCTTCAGCACCTGTTTTGCAGTGCGATATTGCCCCTTTTAATAATGACAGCAGTGATAACCTCCTTCACACTATCACCTGTTTCAGAGAAAGCGAGTATACTTTTATAATCTTCTAATTCATATGGCTCCTTTAAATATTGTTCAGTTTATGAAGTTGTAGTCATGAAATGGTTGAAATCTTTTCGCTGTACTTTCTGGTGCTGTTGTTAACTTGTTCTTTTAGCATCCCACTTTCACACAGATGAAGCACTTCTTCAGAGACCACCAAAAACCTTAATTAAAAAAAAATAAATGAAAGTATGTCAGTTAATGAGTGAGATTTTTTTTTAAAAAAAAGATTATATTCTTTTGGATGCTGTTCTAAGCAACTGAAAGTTGCAGATTTAGAATTAACTTAGTGCTTCAGTGCTGGCCTGGAAGATTCTCAGGAGAAATTATACACTCCAAATTTCAGAAAAGATACCGATCACTTGGAAAGAAGTGTATTATTAAGATATTATAGTGTGGGTTGTTTCCCTCCCCCACCCCCGACATCTGGTTCTGAGATGGGAGCTGCAATTTATTCTAGCAGACATCATTTAGGATTCAGATCTGACTTGGATTTCTTGTCTACCTAAAAGAACAGAATTCTCCGGTCCCCATCTCTACAGTTGTATGAAAGCTAGTCAGACGTCAGGCCCAGGAACTTCACAATATACAGTCCTACTTGTTTCCTTACTTATTCCCCAAAGCAAAGGGAAGCTTTGCAAAGCAAAGACAGATGGAAGTCATCCTGGAGGGTACTGATTGACTAGTGTCAAGCCCGGCTATACATTACCACCTCTCTTTCTCAGTGCAAAGAGGAGGGAGACGAGAGCTGCAGAGCTCTATCAGAGCCACAGTGCTTGCTTGGACTGTGCCGTCATGTCATGCACAATCAGCTGGATGTGGGCTGTGCCTAAGGCACAGGGAAAGCCTTGCTTTGC
The DNA here is from genome assembly GCA_013400875.1 of Anhinga rufa. NCBI lineage: Eukaryota > Metazoa > Chordata > Aves > Suliformes > Anhingidae > Anhinga > Anhinga rufa. The sequence continues at coordinate 42,307 of VZTV01104168.1, read as the reverse complement.
TCTCTCTCCAGTGCTCATCTTGACTTTGAGAAGACAAATCATCTCTTTAAATATGAGTGGTTCGCGTAGAAGAACCAAAGCAACTTCTATTAAGTTAAAGGACTTAATGCTCTTAAGTATGGCTTATGCTTTTAAAATCCTGTTCCATACTGTTAATGATTATAATTATATAGCAAAAAAACCCATGGCATAATAGCATACAGATGTGGAATATATAAAAGGGGAAGTATTTAACATAAGCTTACTGGAGCTGAAAGTACCAGGGATGATTGATTCCTCAGACACAAGTCAGGGAGATGGTCTAAAAAATATTAACCATAATTGCAATTTATCTATTAACCATTTCATCTAACATCATGATATATTTAGAAATAATTCTGCCATCCAGTAATGCTCCGTTTGCTGCTTCTGGCAAACGGCGGATCTGCGTGCCTGGGTCTGTTTGGAAGAAGGATGTTTACTTGAGAAGCATATTACTTCTTCCATTTCAAAAGGCATTAGCATGGTTGTACAGTTAACTACACCTCAGTGACTTCCACTGTTTTTACAGAATGCTTTTTAATCCGAGAGATAGCAAAGAAAGTTTTAAAGACAACTCCCCTTAGTTAGTTAGTAAAGGTTTCTGCTGCTGTTTGTGCAAGGGTCAAAGAGTTAAAAGGCAGAAAGTTTTCCTCTTGTTTTGACTAAACTAGAGGAAAGGTGCTAGAGCTGTGCAGAATTTGATTGCCAAACACAAAGTGAAGATACACAGTGAGAAAAGGTAGTAAAGGTTTAACCCAACTGATGTAAGAAACAAACTCCAAGGATGTCCATGTTTCCTTGCTTTTATCTGCTTTTGTATTTTATTGCATTGTTAATCTTTAATCAGGAAAACAGTTCTGAGAACACCTCTTTGGTACATGGCTAAACTGGCACCATTGCTTGGAAGTTAACAAGATCAGAAAATGAGACTATTAAATCATCGTCCTAATAAATCAATGAGTGAGATATACAACCCAAAGGAGTTCAAATTCTGCTTCCACGTGGATATGCAGCAAGTGCACATTAAACCTTGCAAAATCAGCAGTAAGAAGTTGGTTGGTAGGTTCAGAAGAGCACTGGCTTCCCACACTAAAGTTTCTGAGGAGCCTGAATCAAGCTTCTCAATTCAAAAAATCCAAAGAAATCTAGAATGGGCTACAACGCTTAAGGGCATATTTAAAGACACATATATTAGTATGACTCCACTGACAGCAGGCGATTCACTCCTTGCTATTTATCAGCAGAGATACCCTAAATCTTAGAGTCTTCCTCCCTGCTACAGTGACAAATTGTCACCTAAAGACCAAAACCAGCTAGCCCCATGCCTCTCCATTAGGAACAGGTAACAGAAATATGGTATACCAGCCATAATTGGACATCTTTTTTGCTCCTGTAAGAATAAACAAAGTCAGCCCTATAGTCCTCCTCTTCATAATCTTTGTAAACAGCAAGATGAGGAAGTGCCTAGAAAGTAAATGAGAATAGCTAAGTGACTTGTGTTTTAAGAGTAATGGTTATTACTCTGTTCAGAGCTGCCTCTACAAATTTACAGTCTCTCAATCTGTCATTCATACACTTCTTTTGTTCTGTCTTAAACAGTAAGATCTCCTGGGCAGAGGGCATTTATGCTTTCACCCAAAATAACAAGGTACTGCCTTAGTGCCATTACAACACAAATACCTGAACTATACGAGGTTAACAAGCGGGTCGTTTTATTTGCAGAATGCAAGTTGGTTGCTATTCATTTGTACATATTAGTTTAAGCTCACGTATAAGAGGTTTCTCTCTAAGTAAACAGTATTCATATGCGTATGAATCATCCTGAATCAGTAAATTTGGAGACAGGTACAGATGGTCAACAGAAGCATGTACAGCAGAGTCAGAATTCTGTCTTCCTAAAAGCATAAGAAAAAAGTATCATCTCCGGGGTTCAGTTGAACCCTTGACCTCTTTACTGAGTGTTGTTTGCAGCAATAATCATACTTGGGGCACTTGTCTGGTAAGAACCATTTAAATTGACAAAACAAAAATGTTTTTATATTGCAAAAATCCCATCGTGGTCCACCCATGTTGCCTTCTTCCTATTAGCTATGTGCTGAGCTTAAGTGTACAGTACGTAGGATTTCACCTGGCCTGTTAACACTTATATCAGGGTTTTCCAGCACACTCAGGATCTGTTACAGAGGTAATCAGGTTGTTTTCTAACATTGATTTTCCTACAACAGTCAGGTTCAAGTACCAAAAGGTATGTAGTGCTTGACATAGGCACATTTGCCTTCTGACCTTTAGATGCAGCCTGGCCTTTATTTCTGCACGATCAGCTTCTCTATCCTGCTGTTGTTGTTTCCAGTGTTACAAAACGCTTGAAATATTCATCAAAGCTGTTTGCCTGGGAAAAACATAGAACAAATCTCACCTGAAACAGAAAACAGTTCAGCCCAAGTCGGTGCTTTTGTGTTGCTATCAAAGGAGAAACAGGCTATGGTAAGTGTTTTTCATTTCAAATAAGAACATACTACTTGCATTACAATAAACTAGAGAGGACCCAGCAGGGACTATCTGTGGCACAGGTATAAAGATGAGAAGAGATAATGATCTTGTCTTATCAGGTTTTAAAGTCCTCTGTCCGGGAACTATCTACCAAACTAGGAAGAACGCACAAGAACAGAGAGAAATTGGCATTATCACCTGCCAACCCCCTTCCCATAGAGTGGATAAAGGCTTGGCAATGTAAAGTTACACATCCAAAGTCAAATGGGAAATCCATAGCAGAGGAAGAGACAGAAGCCAAACCTTCTGAATCTGCACCCACGCCTACTGGTTAGAGCCATCCTTCTTTAAAGAAGTTGGCTCAGGAAGGACATATAGAACTGTGCCCAGTGGGTCAGACTGCATGTAATAAGGGATAAAAGTGACAAGAGAGACGAAAGGTAAATGGAAGCATTTAAATGAGAAAAAACACATTGCCAATCAGGTAAACCGAGCTGTGTAACCCTGAAATGACAACTGACAACAGAGTGCTGCTAGCAAGTGAAGGCTTGCAGAGAAATAACAAATGGCATGCAAAAGGAAGGAGCAAGAGGAGACAAAGTTATCTCATCCTGGAAAAAAATAAACTAGTTTAAATTTTAAAAGGTGCTGCCATGTCATTTCTTAAGGCCTGAGGAGGTGGAGTCTCTGTAAAAGGGCACAGGTAGCAGGACCCTAGTTATCAGCAGGAAGCCAGAAGACTGCTCTTGAACAAGAGGTTGAAACATCTCCTGCTGCTTGAACCTGTGTGCAAGGATTTGCCATTTACCCCCTCCACAGGTAGGAAGCAGGGAGCCCTTGACAACTGCAAACACACACCTCTGTGGTAAACAGATTTCGCTCCAGCAAGGGTTACCATTTTTATTTGCAAAGCTGAATCTCGGTGCCATCTGGGCTTTGTATGACTGAGCAGAGCAGATGCTACATAGGTGAAGGGAAACACACAGCCTTATGCTGACTGTTTTCCACTCTGTTTAGTACAGTTTGTCCCCTTCTCTCCTGGCTGATGGTTCTGCTGTGCATCCAGCCAACAAAATGCAGTAACCATGCAAAAAATCATAGTCATGTTATCAACCTTGTGCTGGCTAAGGCAAAGTCAGCTGAAGTCTTCGTGGGCCCAAACTCTCCGTGTGCCTATTGGACCTTCTACAGTAGATGAGAAGAGCTCCTGAGCTGACACTTGCCAGGGTCACACATACTCAGCCACTGGTCCAATGGCGGTGGCTACAGAGCCCATTACTCACAGTCACAGTGATACCCAAATTGTGTTTTACAAAAGAGAGGACAGTGTTCCTACAGGGAAGAGTCCCCATATTAGAGTCACAGCACGAGAAATAGCTCCAAAAGAGCGACTGCTTCTCAAGGTTAAGATTACATGAAGCAATCCCATCTCCAGAGCTAACGAGCTGGGGAGAGAGAATGATGAACAGTGAATAACATGTTGCTCAGAGCCACTAACTGAGCAAATGCTATTAATGGGGAACCGCTTGCTGCTCTGCATGTGAGGTGCCATCTCCCACCTGAGATTCAGGTACGAAATCAGAGTCCAAACTAAGTGTCTTGTGTTGCTGAGAAGGATCACCAGCATGACAGGAGGGAATTAAACCTCCAGTATCCTTCACAGGCAATATGTGGATGTCCCACAGTACCACCCTAGCCAAGACACTAGTTTTTATTCCTTACAAGAGAAAATGGAAAAAGAGAACCAAAAAGAGTAGTTTCTCTGCCAAAGCAGAAGAAGAGCAAGCAAGAAACCAGTCTGCCTGTGGTATAACGTCAGCCTTTGCATGGACTGCGGCACAGCCAGGACTTTCCCTAAAATACAGCTCAGGATTGATCACTCAAGCTGATACTAAACTAATCATCAAATGTTTGTGACTTTCATCAGAGACCACAAACACGCACTAATGCATGTTCCCCTCTGCTGAGATTTACTTCCATTTGTTTTGAGAAGTTTTAGCTTGTCTATTGTTAAGATGAAGATGCTAGACAGACTAATGAAAGTGCAGTCTAATCCCAATAAATCTGGGTATTTTTTTCCCCTTTGTCATTCGTCTGCCATCGGAACAAGGTACCTGAAGACAGGCAAAAAAGTTACATCACCTTAGTGATCCACAAATGTTATATCCTTCAATCTGCCCAAGATAAATGCTGTATCATTTATGGTTAGAGAGAGGGAGGTAAGAAGGGAAGCACTGTGCTCCCAGTTTGCTGCTACCTGTTCTGCCTGGTCCCAGAGGCTCAGTCTCATGGTTCACGTGGTGCACGAGGAGCGGGGTGTGCAGCACGCAAGGCCAGAGCCCCCAGACCTCCTGCAGCTGCGTCAGTGCCGAAGAACTGCCTGTAAGAAGAGGGGCTGTGAGGTGGAAATATCACACAGGGCTGTGCAGGGTCCGGAATAAACACTTGGCTCAGTCACAGGCTCTTTTGCAACTGCAGGCAATTTGCACGGTTCACGTTTTCTTCTGGAAACTGAGAGAGCAGTCCCTGCCCTGGTCTCTGTGAGCTGTATGCTTGCAAGGGCTGCCCTTGGATCTGGGCTCGTGTGGCATCCAGCCCAGCGGCAATTGCAGTATGCTCAGTATCAGCCGAGCACAACCAAACAGCAAAAATAACAACGGAGAAGCAAGGTTCTTCTATTAGTAGACTAGCTCAGAGAACCTTTTAAAACAGCTACAATTTTATAACAAAAAAACCCAAGTGACAAACTCTTTGGAGGTCACAATACGTAAGATAATTAGCAATGGGAGTAGAGTAGAATTTCTGAGTATTTTTATATGTCATTAACAACTTTCAGATCTCATTGAGAGTGCTTTGTTGCACCTTGGTTTGTAGTGATGAGTTAAGCTTTCTTATAACATTTTTTTCTGAGTATCTAAGAGCCTTTACATTTATTGCATTGAGTTCCAGTAAGTCAAAGTACTCAAAAACCTCTATTTTGAACAGCCTGAATAGTGTCCATCAAAGCAAACAGCCTGAAAACATTCCTTTCAAGGCACTTGTTGAACACTATCATCTCAAAATGTCAGATTTGCACTCCTTTAAATAATTTGACAGCTTCCAAGAAGACACCTGATGAGCATCACATTCAAGCGTCAAGAAGCACAGAGGAAAAGCAGCAAAATGTTCAATCTCGAGAAATTATATCAGCTATTAGATGAGTATTATAATACAGTTACTACTAAAAAGATTTCTTATTTAAATGGGAAGTAAACTTTATATTCAAGACAATTTTTTTTTTAAAGACCTTACATTTCCCCCATACCACCTCCCATGTTTCTCACTAATGAGATCTCCCAGCTCACTGAATCCAGAAGGCAGACATACATGGCAAACAGAAGTACACACTGGCATTGGGTGAACACCAAGACCGCCGTAACTGAGCCATTGGAGATGCTACGTCTGGGTTTGGTTTTTTTTTGTGGTTTTGTTTTTTTTTTTTGTGGGAGCCACTTGGAATTATAAGAATTCAGTATCTTCAGATGAAACCTTTAATGCCTTCTGTTGGGTATCTAAAAGCTGAATCTCTAAATGAGAAGATTCTTGAAAAAAAAATCTTGGCCCTGATTTGCATATGCTCCAGTTATTTCATTGCACCAAATACTGTGCATGTTTTATATATGGGCTTGAGGCGTACTGTGTGTTTATGATATGCTTTGAGATCCTCTGATGGGAGGTGTTACCTAAATACAAGTAATTTGATGCTTAAGTGTCTAGAATTCCCAGTGGACATCTGCACTCAAGCCCTGCTGCCATCACAAATGAAAAACATTTGGAATCCTTAATGTGATTTTTAATGGACATATGTTCATAACACAGTGCCACCAATTTGGCATATTTAGTGTCTTCTCAAGAGAAGCCCACAGTTTGTATAGCAAGATTGTGGGAGGTTAGGATTGCAGTGTGAGAAAATTTGCACAACACCTGCCTGACTATAATTTAATTGGCAGAAACTAATGCTCCGGGTTTGGGGATTTTTTTCCTCCACTCAAAACTGAAGAGACACTAGGACTAATCCTGCTGTCTTACACTGTCAATTTTAAGCTTTAATTCTGACTTTACTGGTGCTGCAATATGATCATTTTCTGGTCCACTGTTTTTTTTTGACAATTGAAGCATTGCTGTTTTACTCTCAGTTGTTATTTCTATGTATAATGACTTGTCTGGCCAGCAGGAAGGACTCAGTATTTTTGTACTTCACTGAAAAAGGGGTCTGCTTAGTATTACTGAAGATTATGCCCCATTTTATTTTTAATTGAGTACTTAAAGGTATGTTTTAGAAGGAAAACTGTTGGCCAAAATATTTCTGATCAGCTCCACCAGCAGCACAGTATGTGGACTCCAAAGACAAACACCATCTTTATTATTAAATTGTCTTTGGCTTTACCTTTGCTTACGGCAGAGCCCCATCTGGAGCAGTCTTTAGCACCTCTTATCCTACCAGATTTTTGTTTTCCTTTTCAGGAATGTTTGGTTTTGCAGCGCATCAAGGACAGCCCCTCTTACTTCACTATTTTCTTCCCTTTGCGTTTACAAAACATAATAAAAAGCTTTGCAGGAGAGATAGGAGATGCAGTCCCAGGGGAAGCGCTCCTGCAGTGTGAGATTCAGCTGTGTGGTATTTTAGACTTGCAGGGCAGGAAGGCAAGCTGCAATCCTCATCCATGCTGCTCTGCCAGACCTGGCTGTTCAGGGCTTGCAAGTCACTGCTGGCTGCCTTAGCGAAAGCCTTGCTGGAAACATCTCATTGACTGCACGAACCTGAGCAGGCAGCGGGTTATGAACACCTTTTATATAGGATACTCACATCAATTTTGTTGCTTTAAAGGACTCCCTGAAACTTCCCTGGGATTCCCGGATTTCCTGTTCTGCAAACTATCATTGACAATATTTTACATGCATGGTGGAAGCCCCATCAATATAAAAAGTGACAGGTTGACATGAAAGCATCGCCTCATCCAGGCCCCCAGCTGCTTTGCTGGGACTGGGTGTAAGCAGAGTGAGATGAAATGGCAGCAGGGTTATTTCTAGTTTTATTTTCCTGAAACACTCCAGTCTTCACACACCTAGACTGCATGGACAAACGGACATGAAGGTCAGCCTTTTTTTATGGGCATGATGGTCTAAAATGGAGTTGGGGAAAGTAAAGAGCTGAAAGACAGACAGGCACGAACAGTTAAGGGCAAGACCTCAAGACGTCTGAGGTCACACTCTCACCCTCAGAATTATAAGAGTAGTAGTGGCTGATGGTATCATATACTGCCACAACAGATACAGATACGTACACATGTCCGTATATTACTCACGTCTGTATACGTACACATACATACAGTGCACTTCACACTTATAGAAAAGTGTGCAGCCACATTCCTGAGCAGTTTTGTGGCTTTTCTTTGAGTACTAATTTAAAGATGTGTTAATATTTTATGAACCCCATAGGACTCCCAGTAAAATACTGGGAGTATTTACTGGTTTAGTCCTAGTAAAATAAAACATAACATTTGAAGGAGGGTTAATTATCGAGGCAGTTGCTGATCTGCCTCTTCAGAGCTTGTAGCAGTAGAAAATAACTGTTCAGTTCTCAAGAGCCTAAAGCAAGCCATAAGCAAAAACTTTCTCTCCTGCACTGAAGGAAACCCAACATTTAGATTTGCATTGCTTGGGTTTTTTTCAGAATTGCATGGACAAAAAGAAGACCTCCAGGCAGGCGTATATAGTGGTTATTCAGGCCTGCCAGTGCTCACTGTTGAACTTTATCCCCGGATCAGGCAATGTTCCCAAGGTGAGTAAACACACCTTGGACGAGCCTCCACTTCACAGCCAACTAGCGAGCATCTGCCTGCCAAATGTGCCAACTGTGCTTTGCCCCGACTGCCCCAGTGTTCCTGGTTCCAGATACTCTTTGTACTCAACCTTTCCCACACATCGAGAAGTTACGCTTTTGGTTTCAAAGCCAAATTGGATCAAAGTTTGGTTAAACTGCTAAATTTTGTAACTGCTTCAGAACAGCAAACCCGGGGACTAAGAATCACTGCTTTCAGCATTCATTAATCAAACCTGTTAAATGATTACCTCGTCAGGGCTGCTTTGTTGACAACTCTGCACGATGGCAATGTCAGTGGCACTGTCCCAGGACGCATCCAGTGGTGACGTAAAGGACAAGCCTCCTCACCTCACCTAGTGGGATGGACGCTACCATGAAGAATATTTAAGGAAGGAGGATGCTTCCTTGGAAAGCAGCGATCAGAAGAGTACTCCAAAGCAAGTGAAACGGGATCAACTGAAGAGGACACCAGAACCCTCTCTGACATCCAGCTTAATCTTATAAAGACAGTAAGTAGAATGTCCTCTACTTTTACCAGCTTGAAATTCCCAGTGATCCAAGTTCTCTATATCGTTTTTTAAAGCAGAAGTACCTGATCAAGTCTATTACAAAACCTACCTTTGCATTATACGTTGTTAGGAAGGCTTACTGACGCTGGTTAGAATGTCATGGTATGCTAACACAGCCAATATATTTGATTTTAGATTGTGATCAGTATTTCAAAGCCATCAGCAAGATCCACTACAGGTTGAATAATGCCCCCACAGCTGAAAGCAGAGGTAAATGTCATGCCCAAGGTTGTCCATGGGGATTTGCAGAGCCTGCCTCCAGAAGCAAGGGATTTCATTGAAAGTAATGCCAAGCTGTGCCAACCTGACAACATTCATATCTGCGATGGTTCGGAAGAAGAAAACCAAAAAATTCTGGACATCATGGTAGAACAAGGCATGATCAAGAAGCTGAGCAAGTATGAGAACTGGTGAGTAGCCTGAAGGAAGTCAAGTATCAACTCAGAATTGCGCTATGCATTTTCTATCCTGTTTACTTTTAAAACTGCTTATAACCCTTCAATATTTGCTTTCCATAAACATTTTGGCACTGTAGCTTACATAGGTGAAATAGTCAGGAAAAGCAAACTTTTTCCTCTAAAAATTAACATAAAGCAGATTATTCAATTGGACTATCAACTGTACATTGTCTCTATTGATTATTTATATCAGGGAACTGAAATAATGTCATGGGACTTATGTAACTAATCATTAGCAATTGCTAAATATTATTTGGCAAATACATCTTTTGAAGAATTCTACTATTTTAGTCAATTAGTTTATTCATCAAATACTTTTTTGTGGCATTCAAATAGCTCTGTGGGTGTTCAAATATTATTCAGTACAGGCATTATTCATATCATGCCGATGAGCTTTGACTGTAATGTATTCAGCAAATACTTTTTTTCAAATATTTCATCATCTCTCCCAACTAACCCAACATGAAAGGAGAATATTAACAGCAAGTACATACTCAGGAATTACGTGCCGACCAAAAGATCTTCATGGAAGAAATCTGCAAAGACTTTTGAATAACTAAGTGCAGGAATTTGGCAATCTGTTTGCAGACTATTTGGGAGAGAAAAGGGCAAGATTCACCAGATAAATTATTCATTGTTAATTATATGCTTAGCTGTAGTGATGATGGTTATGACAGCCCAACTAGAACATTTTTATACTCATAGAAAATTTCTATGCACAGAGGTGAAAATGTAAAACAATCCTCTCTATTGTAAATAGATGGCAAAAATTCTTCAGAGGAGAAAAAGACCCCCCCTTTAATAAACTCCTTCAGTTCTTATGATCATGCTTATACTCAGTATTTCTTTTGTGATGACTGTAACTTAAAGGACTATGCCAATCCACTAAGCTGGATTCTGATCCCACAGGCACTTATACCAACACTTAACGTATTTGCTTGGCATCCACTTTGCTTGAGGCATCGTTCTGTGGTCCCCATGCAAAACAACTTCGCACTGAGGAGAATGAGAATTAAATGAGATTAACTTTTCCCTGGAAGTTAGCAACAGAGAATAAGACTGAGATAAGAGGCAAAGGAGTATTAACGTGTAACCAGAATTTCCTAGGCCATATAATTTGTTATTTGTACTGGAAAGTCTTGACACAATTAGTATGAGAGAATGTATCTGACTGATTTTTGAGATTGTCTGTTATACTGGCTCTGTCGCTGTAGTTTTGGCCTTACAAAGCATTTTGTGCTAAACCAGTCCCACAGAAGGGTATAAAGTGCTATATTGATAATTAAAGTCTAATTTCCTGATTTTTGGTAAAATGCAGCTGGTTGGCTCTCACTGATCCAAGAGATGTGGCAAGAATTGAGAGCAAAACCGTCATCATCACTCAAGAGCAGAGAGATACCACTCCAATCCCTAAAACTGGAACTAGCCAGCTGGGTCGCTGGATGTCTGAAGAAGATTTTGAGAAAGCCTTCAATACCAGGTTTCCAGGCTGCATGCAAGGTAGGCAAGAAAAGGACGGTTGACATTGAACTTCTAGGATTACAGAGACACCACTACTACTAGTTACTGAAATCTTTAAAGAAAGACTTTAGCTGAAGGTTTAAGTTTATACCCCTGATATATTTGTTTCATCCACATCTTTACCATAGACCCAAAAGCCTGTGCAAGGATAGTCCTCAGTCTCTTTCCAGCATTCTTCTCTTCATAGAGAGGGGCAAAGTAAGGTAGGAAAATTTGGGTGATTTTTTTTTTAGGGAGTCACACAGCAACTAAGCATCAGATAGGAAGTGAGGTATGAATGGAGGACCCCCATTCCCCAGCAATAATTTCAGACTCAGTGATTCACCCCAGCGGAGAACTTGGCCTCTACCCACCTTTGCTACTGGTGAGACAATTTGTCTGAGCAGCTGCTTTCATAATTTAAGATAGAATTCCTTGCCACACAATTAGACAAACAAAGCTACAGCTCTTTAAACATCATCAGAAACACCCACAAGACAAACAGCTTTTAAAGGGGTGAGAAACAACCTCCATGTTAATAAAGATTATTTCAAAAGTTCCGTGGTTTTCTTTTTGCCACATCTCGCTACTCCCTGTTTTCCAGGACGTACAATGTATGTCATCCCCTTCAGCATGGGGCCTATTGGGTCTCCTTTGTCCAAGATTGGGATCGAGCTGACAGATTCACCATACGTAGTGGCTAGCATGAGGATCATGACAAGGATGGGAACATCTGTTTTGAAAGCCCTGAGCAATGGGGAATTTGTAAAATGCCTCCACTCGGTTGGACGTCCTCTACCGCTAAAAGGTAAGAGACATTAAGAACTGTCACCCTTGGAAATCCCCAGGGGCATTTTTAAGGGCTGGCTGCATGTTCTCAGCACATGGGAGACACTCACCATAAAAATACAGGGTGGTTTGTGCAACAGCACTAGGTTCAGAACACAATTAAAGGAATTAAAACTCAATGAGAGTTTCATGGAAAGGAGATTATTGTCCTTAGTACTTACCAGGGGGTTTCCTTTAAAGCATCTGGTATGGGTTGCTGTCAGAGGCTCGATGCTGATGAAAAAACAGTGTGATCCAGCATGGAAATTGCTGCTTTCATGAGTACAACATTCTGTTCTGCAGAACCATTAATCAACAACTGGCCATGCAACCCGGAGTTAACATTGATTGCCCATCTCCCGGATCGCAGAGAGATCGTTTCATTTGGCAGCGGTTACGGAGGAAACTCCTTACTGGGGAAAAAATGCTTTGCTCTCAGAATTGCCAGCAGAATTGCCAAAGAGGAGGGCTGGCTAGCTGAGCACATGCTGGTAAGAGCTGTTAAATCATGTCTGTTTGAACAGCCATTAAAACCTAAATTAGCTCAACATAAATACATCACATCTTGCTGTCAACGAAACCAGTCTCATATGGATAGTCCTGTAACATTGGACATGAATTTATCACATGGCAGGCTTAGGAGAAATAGAAAACTGTTTGCAAGGTTAAGTACCAAACATTTTAAAATAGTACCTGTAAAATTAGAAACCAAGTAAGATGTGGAACTTCTGAGAGTGGCTATTTGAAGGCAGACCCATGTACTTGGTCAGAGTCTAATCATCATCGCTGGGCATCCACATTGCCCCTACAAGCCTAATAGCAAAAGATTAATGCAAGTTTTGAAAATTGTCTTTCATAATATAGAGGTCTATGCACTCAAAGGTCTGCAAATACTAGATTTTTCTAAATGAGTTCTGCTTTGTACCATTCCTGCCTTTACTTTCTGCTGTCATTTAAACATTCTACCACCATAAAATACCACTGAAAAAAAGAATTTTAAAGTGCATAAGAGAACAGTCTTAGAAAAAATATCTATGGACTCTGAGAAGTGCAGATGTGTCCATACATGAAGTGCTTTCACTTCACTCCAGTCATGCAGCCAAAAGAATATTACCTGGTTTTCTTCTGTTTCAGCTGAGAAACACAGCTGTATACAGTCTGTGTATCTTTAAACAGCAAAATAAAAATAAATGTTTGAATTATATACATACCTGACATTTTTTAAAAATTATAGGAACACCTTGCAGATATTCTAGGGGTAAGAAGAGTAGATTTTTTGATTAAAGTACAGTTTGAGTTATTTGTCAACTGTATTATGTGGTGCTTCTTCTGTAGGAAGAGATTTGCATAATTAAATATTTTATCATTACCACTTGCTGGGAGACAATCTTCAAAATGAAAAGTGCAAGAAAAAAAAAGACCATGTTTAACAGTTGCATTAATTTTTCAATAGATCCTGGGCATTACCAATCCAGAAGGTGAAAAGAAGTATTTTGCTGCAGCATTCCCTAGTGCATGTGGAAAAACTAACTTGGCCATGATGAACCCAAGCCTGCCAGGATGGAAAATTGAGTGTGTGGGTGATGATATTGCCTGGATGAGATTTGATGAACAAGGTATGGAACTGAAATTGGATTGTTTTACAGTCCAGTACCATTTGCTTTCAGGTGCAGCAGGCAGGCTACAAAATTCTGGATAGAATTAAAATAGTTTGATATACTTAGATTTTGTCATTTAACTTCCAGGCAACTTAAGGGCAATCAATCCAGAAAATGGCTTTTTCGGTGTCGCCCCTGGAACCTCAGTCAAAACAAACCCCAATGCGATTAAAACCATTTTCAAGAACACCATCTTTACCAATGTGGCAGAAACCAGCGATGGAGGTGTTTATTGGGAAGGCATTGATGAGCCATTACCACCAGGAGTAACACTGACTTCATGGAAGAACAAAGATTGGACCCCAGACAACGGTAACCTGGCCCACCCCACAGTCTCTCTTGGATTTCTCTGCTGAATTCAAGTTAATTTGGCCATAATGACCTTTTTGTTGTATTCTGTACAGGGGAACCTTGTGCTCACCCCAACNAAATAATTATTAATAAATAATAATAATAACAATAATAATAGGGCTGGAGAGAGATCAGGACCCACTAACCAGGGTAATACATAGACACATAACAAATTCCTGTACTTGTCTCAATTTGCTTGTGGTTTAACTAGTTCAGATGGGAAATGGTTAGAGAAATGAACCAGTTGTAGACAGTTTAACAGTAAAGGAAGTGAAATAAATTGATCTGTTAAAGGTCACCTGAAGTTGGAAAAGAAATAGAAGTAATGCTAGGTCTGAGTCTAATCTGACCACAGGACTGGATTCTATTTCCAGTAAAATCCGCTGGGGATTCTGAGGTCCCAGATATCTCCCCCTAAGCAACTAAACATGGATGTGTTCAGTAATCAGTAGCCAGTTTTGAAAACATTCATATACACTTCTTTGCTATAAAAGGGCAGGAAATGAACTGATAAAAAACCAAAACCACGAAAAATTAGAATACATTATATAGTAACATGCATTTGGCAATATCTCAGGTAGCAAAACCTTTTATAAAAATGTTTCTGGACCTCTAATTGCTGAAGTGATTTTGTTCTTTACAGGTGTGCCTCTCGTATACGAGGCCTTTAACTGGCAGCATGGAGTGTTTATAGGAGCAGCTATGAGATCTGAAGCAACAGCAGCTGCTGAGCACAAAGGTAAATCAAAATTTAATCTGCCTACCTGTATTAAAAGCAATCCTCTCTGGACTGCCTGCTCTGTCCTCCTCCCCTGCTCTTTCACATTTCAGTCTTGGCAGCTAATTTTGCAACCTGTGCATTTTCACAACAGAAAATATTTGTACTGGAATTAAAAGCCAAATTCTCTGTAAAAGTCAAATTAAGCAAAGTAGTCCCCTAGGTGGCAAGCATACAGAACAGAGTGCAGGCATGGGGGTGCCAGAAGCCTTGATATGGAGTTCTTGTTACAGTCTGGGATAAATAAACTTAAATTTTCTCTTCTGCTAGAGCTCAACATAAATACATGAACAATGAAATCCAGCTCTTGAGGATCTTCATTTGGGCTGCTTGACATGAGATTTAAGAAATTAATTTCCACTGATTGTAAACATTTTTTATTTTTATTTTCTTTTTTTATATCACAGATAATGCTTGTATTGTGTCTTAAAGCTCTTTGGTTCAGATGCAGAAGGGTGGTTAGGAGACTAGGGTACTAACTCCTGGGAGGATCCGACTCTTTCTGCTTTAGAATAAATGTGCTATTTATTACCTTACATTCTCCATTTGTGTTTTGAACAGNTATTCTGTACAGGGGAACCTTGTGCTCACCCCATCTCACGATTCTGCACTCCAGCCAGCCAGTGCCCCATCATGGACCCTGCATGGGAATCACCCGAAGGCGTGCCCATTGAAGGGATAGTATTCGGAGGCCGCAGACCTGCTGGTAAGAGATGCAGCAGCCATGTACCAAGGCTGCAGTGCTGACCGCGGAAGGGTTGAAACACAACCGGGCATAGACACAGGTTTTGCTTTCACAGATGCAAAAGGAAATAACCACGTTAGACTAACTTCTCCATGTTAGGCTTTGACACACATACACAGCCACTGATATTTCAATGTCTGAATTGTTAGATGCTAACACAAAACAGATAATAAATAAATATTAATAAATAATTATTAATAAATAATAATAATAACAATAATAATAGGGCTGGAGAGAGATCAGGACCCACTAACCAGGGTAATACATAGACACATAACAAATTCCTGTAC
>VZTV01104168.1:0-26422 GCA_013400875.1 Anhinga rufa | reverse complement strand
GGTGGGGCTGGGGCAAAGTAGTCCCCTAGGTGGCAAGCATACAGAACAGAGTGCAGGCATGGGGGTGCCAGAAGCCTTGATATGGAGTTCTTGTTACAGTCTGGGATAAATAAACTTAAATTTTCTCTTCTGCTAGAGCTCAACATAAATACATGAACAATGAAATCCAGCTCTTGAGGATCTTCATTTGGGCTGCTTGACATGAGATTTAAGAAATTAATTTCCACTGATTGTAAACATTTTTTATTTTTATTTTCTTTTTTTATATCACAGATAATGCTTGTATTGTGTCTTAAAGCTCTTTGGTTCAGATGCAGAAGGGTGGTTAGGAGACTAGGGTACTAACTCCTGGGAGGATCCGACTCTTTCTGCTTTAGAATAAATGTGCTATTTATTACCTTACATTCTCCATTTGTGTTTTGAACAGGCAAAATCATTATGCATGATCCATTTGCCATGAGACCTTTCTTTGGCTACAACTTTGGCAAATACTTGGCCCACTGGCTCAGCATGGCACATCGTCCAGCTGCAAAACTACCAAGGATCTTTCATGTTAACTGGTTCCGGAAAGACAGCCAAGGGAAATTCCTGTGGCCTGGCTATGGAGAGAATTCCCGTGTGCTGGAGTGGATGTTCAACAGAATTGAAGGGAAAGCCTCTGCCAAGCCAACTGCCATAGGTTACATCCCTGCTGACACTGCTTTGAACCTGAAGGGTTTAGAAGATGTCAACTTGACCGAACTGTTTGATATCTCCAAAGAGTTCTGGGAAAAGGAAGTAGAAGAAATCAAACAATACTTTGAAGTGCAAGTTAATGCTGACCTTCCCTATGAAATAGAAAGAGAAATGCTTGCCTTAGAGATGAGGATAAAACAGTTGTAGCTGATCAAAAGCACAATTATTTATCAATCCACACATACTAAGACAGGACAAACATTTTACCAAATCACCACTGGAAGCATAACAGCACACTGATGGGCAGGGAGTTATAATGAAAAGTAGGTCTTAGTTTAGTTAGAATATAGCTAGGGGCATTCTAGAATTAACTGCAGACCTAATGATTTATAACTACATCAGTTGTGAAGAGGTGAGCAGCTGTGGGAACGTATGTGCACATGGTCTTCAAAACCCTGATCTGTCACTTACACGCACATATAGCCATGATGTGTGTAAATTACTTGCCTAGTTCTGCATATACAATCCAAACCAATCCAGTCTTTGAGGTGTAGCATGTTGTTTCTATCAGACAAACCGCTAGTGTCTCAGACTCTACAGGAAAGAAGAAAGAAACTTAGATGCTGTATATATGTATTACCTAAACATGTTTCATGGCTTAAATATTTTTTAGAAAAGTGAAGTTGTAGCTTTTATCAGAGTGAAAGATGACTTTGTATTACTAATGCATATTTAAGATATTGCTGTTATATATGCCTCGTGTTCCTGTGATTTCCAGATGTTTTGAATGGCTTGTTCTTTAAACTGTTGAAATAAATGTTTATACAAAATATGACCTCATTTCCAGTATTCTCACTGTTTGTAAACTACGGGCATATACATTGGGCCTCCTGTCAATACCACAGCACAGAGAAATCCACATGTGGCAGTTAGATGTGGACGAGCATTGATCTACTACTCCTAAGACAGCTAGTTTAAGCCACATACTGTCTTTGCAACTTTTATTTAAGCCAAAGGAATGATCCAGGAATTATGATACCAGCTGCGAGCAGTCATCAGCTAGTGACGTGCTTTCCATAACTGGGCATTTTTAATGACTTCAGGCATTTATAAAACAAACTACCCTCTAAGGAAAGCCCCATATTAGGAGCTTGCTCACTTGCTAAAGTCATAGGATTTGTCTCTGTTCCACAGTACCTTGGCTCTTGCAAGGACTAGTGGAGCCATTGAAGTAAAGACAGTTTGGGAAGAGTTTTCTGGACTTGTTGAGATGCCTAAAGCCTTAGGGCTCCATGAAAACAGGGGTAGGAGCCTGTATTGGCTTCTTTGTAGATCCAAGATACTAAAACCATCCCAATGTTCTCTCAATTAAAGGTGTCCTTTACATGCTTCCCACGTCCCTGGCAGGTATCCTGCTTTTTCACTTTGAATGCTTGATCTCCCAAAATATATTGCAAATATTTGCTTAGCAAAAAGAAAAATCACTTACATTGTGTAATAAACCTTTTTATAGACCCCGCTTCCTGGCAAAACAAACAGTACCAGGGCTGGTCAACAGATGCCCTTCGAAGTTTGCTAGGAGAGGTCACACAGCCTAAAAAGCCTCTAACTACCTCCTGACTCCATGTTTAGGACTTAACACAAACATTAACAATTCTGCAGTTAAATTCTGCAGCTTAAGTCAATAAATAGATCACACAAAAAGCAGACAATAGAAAGCTGTGACAAAAGTGGAGGAGAGCAGTGCAGCCTCTGTAGAATTGATCATTGGCTGACCTGCTTGCTGGTCAAAAACCACATCTGCATGGATGCAGGTCTCCTACAGGGTCATCTTTAGTCTGTGTACTCTTGAGTGGGCTCCAAATTAAAAGAAAAATCAAGGTGGAAGACAGCAATTAAATCACAGGAAGCGAGCCAAGAGAGACTAGTATATGCACTCGTCAGATTCAAGGGCTACTATCACATGTATAAAATAAAGTTGTTTATAAAGTAATCCTGTAAATAGTCGATGAAAGTCTTGGGCCATTCCCAAACTGATATGACAGTATGGGACCTAGTATTTGGATAAGTCTAAGGAAGGACAAAGAGATGTAAGAATCTGTCATGCTAACACCAGAGAGTTATGGCCAGTTACAGTCTCAGAGTTTCTTATAGGCCTCATGAGAGGATCCCAGTCCTGAGCAGTGCAAACACATTCCAAGCACATTTTGAAATGCTGCCCAGGAGACGTACAGAAGCTCGGGGCTTTCCAGAGCGCTCTGAGCAGCTCCAGTGTGCTGTTCTGCCTTCTCAAACACAACCAGGCTCGATATTCTGAATATTACAAAAGAAACGACCCATACTTCATGCCAGAGGAATCTCTGCCAAAGGCCCAAGCCCAGCAGGCATATGGACATGGGAGAACTGAGTGACACTTGTCCCATAAAATGCTGCTTAATGAGGAGATAGGTACCGTCACTGTGGGCCAACACAACCGTGATCTTATAGCACACACCCAGCTCGCAAGATTGCTATTATACAGTGCTAACTGCCTTGAGAATATCATACCCCTGCCCAAACCACTAGACTTCATACTCTGATGAAACCCTCACTTTCTCCTTCTCACCCCACGAGGTTGGCAGACTTTCCTTCCCTTGACCGCTGCTGCCCTTGGGGTTCTCCTCTGGGTATTCTTTCCATACAACATAACACAGCTCATGGAAAGCGGCTATCACGAGCACTTCTGGCAAAAAAAATATTTAAACCATTTGCGGTTCTCCCGCTCCACACATTTTAACCACATGCACCTTTTCAAACACTGCTCAGAGACTGATGGGCATGCAAATCATTCCAGAAACTACATAAAATGGGGGGATGTGGGGGGGTTATGTTGTACTGTTAAGGCTGAGAACAAGAAAATAACTTTTTGCATGAGTCATTCAACAGCTCCTTTGTATGTAAATATATCCGCAACCCATCAGCATCTATGGGGAGTACAATTTACATTTTGAATGATCAAAATGTTTAGTATTGGCAGAGAAAATGTTTTAAAAGAGAGAAGGCGGCGGTTTAAAATTTAGAAACTTAGTCAACCGTGCCAAATTATGATCTCAACTTCTCTCCCTCCAACAAATACTATGTTCCATAAAAACAAAATGAATTAGAACAAAATGCTTTTAAATTGAAATTTGGAAGTTCCCCTGATTTTCAAAAGAAAGAGGGGAAGGCAACAAATGCAATAAATTTCAACAAATTAGTACAGAAATATAAAACTTGGTCTATTAAATGTGATTCAGAGAAGGGAAGCACAGGAAAGACTAACACATGAAGTGTACGGAGCCATAACATTTGCAACAGCTGTGTTATGAAATGCACTTGGTATTCTGGGAAGCGAGAAACAAAACACTTTGTTAAAACACTTGTGGATGTACCGGTGACTGAAAGGAAGAGAGACAAAATCAAAATCACAGTTTAACCATTAATGCTGTTGAGGATAGAGTCTCTGTACCTCGCTTCTGCAATGATCCACTGAGCAAGACAACACTGACGGACACACCGCATCCAGGGGAAGCTGTGCTCCGCTCCCTTAAAGTTAGCCTGGTCCCTTTAAATTACCTTTATCTTCTTGGGCAAAAAGTCTGGCTTCAGTGCCAAGCACTCCTATGAGCACAGATAAATCCACAGAGCTCAGACCCAGACCTCAGTCCAATCTTTGCACAGGCTGAGAATTCTCCAAGCCTGATGCCATCCTTTAGATTCATTTCTAACGTTTCAAGGTCAAATTTTGACTGTGTTTTGTCTTGTTCCTTCAAATCCCTTTCTCAGATGTCAGTCTCAGTAGTAATTAGCATGAGTATATAAGATATCCACACACCTGTATTCTGTCAACACAATGAAGGTTAAACCAAATAAATAAAACTGAAAAGCAACATCCAGTTTGCTGCAGAACTCTTACTGGAAAAAAAGTGGAACACAACTTCAAATCTCTCACAATTCTGTGATGATAGGGCTATTTTCAGGGAAAGAAATAAAATTCAGAGAAATAGCATTTGTGCTCTGGGAATTACTGTTTTCCAGAAACCTTGGCTACCATAGTAACATGATTTATTCCATACTTGCTGCAGTATAGTCAATTAGCTCCCTAACTGAAAGACAATTATCATAACTAGAGATGTACCTGGCTGGAAGACTACTGAAATGCCGCTTGTGAATGGCAAAGCGGAGTGCTCTAAATTCCAAATTAGTAATCATCATTGTTGATCATGGAGGACATTTCTGGCAGCGGTTTAACCTCAGCAATACGAAAGGGCACATTTGTCAAATGGGTGCTGGCAAACCCCAGTCACTGAGATTCCAAAACACGTCCTGCCACATCTGTGGGTCTGTATGCAAAACTACTAGGTGGAAAAAAAGGAGAAAGAAAACACCAAATTGCTATTGTATGCCTTACTGCATTCTGCAGCCATCATGGATGTAACATTTGGCTGCAAAACTTTAACAGAGAAGGAGTTTGTGAGCAAACTGAGGAAATCCACATATGTTAATATGCAAAATTCAGGCTGTATCTGATCCTTGCAAACACAAACATCATTATGGTGCCTTTGTTGTAAGAGGCCGTGCAGGAGACCTCTGAGCTGTCCCTACCCAGGGAGAAGGGCTTTATGCTGCCTTCATTACCATCGGTGACGTTGGCCACCCCGGAATTCATTTTGCTCCTCCGTACACTGGCACCATCGGACTTGCCATGGCTTTTCTCCAGCATGTGACCAGATGTAGGTTCTGAGATGTCTGACTTCAGCTTTCATTCAGGCCGATAAGCTGCTAGCAGAACTTTTTCTAACACACATCCCAGAAATGTTCTTTGTGTCTTCTTTGGAAATATCAGATATTGGCCGTTGGAAAAGAGAAAACATCTGTTTTAATCCTCCCAAAGGAACATGTCAAAGTTCTTGTGCTGTTTTTATGCAGCCTCAAGGCCTTTTACAAAGGGAATTTTTTAGCTGAATAAAACTGCTGCGTGGTTTTTGGGGTTTTTTTGGTTGTTGTTCTCTTTTTAAGCCAAGCTACTAGTTTTTGTTCTTTTTCTTGTAACGTATCACGCTATTTCCCAGGTTAAGATGGCCAAGGAATGGTTCTTCCCAGAAATCTGCTCTTGATAAACAGCTGTTCTCCAGAACAAACTAAGAAAATAGCTTCTAGGCTCACAGTCAATAGATCGTACCCCTGCTATGCATAGGTTTGGGGGCTTTAAACTAAACTAATAGTCTGAACTCTTCATCCTCATCTCATCAGTGAAATCCTAGGAAGGCCCTGTCACCATGGTGGAGGCTGGCACAGCAACAGCATGTACATACAAATGCCATCTCAGCTATGAATGTGAAGAGCACAACAAAACCTCGTTTTACCCACCGGAAACCATCACTATATTTATCTGTGTCTTCCTGAACAGATGAGAAACTTCCCATGGTGTTCTGGAGCTCCAGATCCTGAGAGCAGCTATGAATAGCAACTTTAAATTTAACCAAGGTTGGAAAGAGAGTGAAACCTAAATGCTACAAGATGATGCCAGTTCAGCTGGCTCAGAAGCTAACTGAGCCTTGCTTGCAAGTGCCATGGGGATAAATTCCAGCCCACAGGGCGAACAACATTGCCATCAGTATCTAGTAACGCTGCAAAAGAGGTATGACTGCATGACTTGCACACCGCTAAGCCTAGGGCAGTACAACTCTCCCAAGAGTTATTCCTGCTGGCAGAAGCCAGGAGGGTGGCGAGACCCAAGTGAACCTCCTGGAGGTGAGAGTGCATTGTGCTGACTCTCACCGAGCAATTTGACTCCTGCATTCCTTTTCTATAGCTCCGTTCAAGTACGACCAGGCTAAGATAAGTGTGCCTGAACTTTTGTTCCACCTCAGTCATTGGATTGCCTTAATGCTGAATAGCAAGTTCATGAAGAGCCACATGGCAGTGACACTGGAGGGGGACAGAGGAGCTCCCACTGGCTTCAGTAGTGACAAGAACCACCCGTGGGTTCTTTGCTGAGGTTACTTTTTGTACATTTTGTCTGGTTTTGCCTTTCCGTTTGGGATAGTACCAACAGCTACTTGAAGCTCTAGAGGTAGCCAGTAAAAAAAACCAAACCAAAACAAAAGATGCTACAAATTTAACTAGGAAAGCAGTTGGGAAAGGGGAGGGAGAGGCTGTTGGAGAACCGTGGGTGGACTGGTGGTCTTAGAGTATAAAAACAATATCCTTCTGACTCTAGTAAGTAGAGGCAGGCTTCGGATTCCATTGAGTTTTCTTGGTCTTTATTCTATAAAGACAGAAATCTGGCTCTATTTCCTCATAGTTATCTACACTCAGGCACCCCTCCACCCTTGAAGGAGATTAGTAGTGATAATGCATCTGGTACCTGCCCCAGCAATAACAGATCTATGTGGAGAAGATTACAAGAAATTGTTTGGACTTCTGCCCAGCCCTGGAAGTCCCACCAACCATTTCCAAAAGTCCCATCAGTTTTTATGGCTTGTCTCTCAAGAAGGCTGCTGAAACCTACATGAAGGAGAGACTTTAAAAAGATTTTTGCAGACATTTATTTCTGGCCAAATTATGATTGCTTGGAGGAAAAAGAAGCCACCATACAAATCTTGTTAGAGACTTCAGCAGGAACTCACAAACCCATGCAGAACTGAGATAAGCTAAAAAAAGCAATAGCATCCAGGAAGGAAAGACAGACCAGCCAGCTAAATGCAACTCTAATTCCAACCCGTGACAGACCCCTGGGGCAGCTCCAAAGCCACTTAGCACAAGCATGGAGCTGGGCCAGGAAGAGACGCTGGCACCAGAAGAGGAGCTCTAGCAAGTCCAGACTGCAATTGGGTGGTTTGCTGAGGGGGACAGACTCGGACGGGCTCGTTACCCCCAGTACTGCGAACGCACAGCTCCCTACCTCCAAACCCCTCAAAGTCAGATAGCTCCAGGGACAGCGTGATCCCCGAGCTCCCTGTACAGCAAAGCGCGCGCCGTGTGCGTGCGTGGGGAAACAGCGTAACGGCACATCTGCTAACGACACAAAAACATGCTGGCAATGCTTGGTGCGGCTTGGCAGGGGAACCTATATCAACTGTCTGCAGTCCAAGGTCTAAAGGGCAATCTGCCTTCAGAGACGCCTGCAATTTCAAGGAGCTCCGTCCTGGAGTGAAATCGGTGCCTCTGCAGCACACAGCCTGCACCGGGCCCCTACATGTGCCAAGCCAGTGCTGCACAGGAGGTGAATTTCCCAGGAGAGCCAAGGGAAAACAAAGCACACGGAGCATCTCGAGAGGCTAAAGGCTAATCCCTGTGCCTCTTGGGCCACTCCAACACACCTCACCAGAGGGACTGCTCTGCCAGCACAAGCAGAGTACATGGGACCAGCACAGGATTACCAGATGCTGGGAATATGTATTACTGCAGGGACTGGAAAATACTTTTTTTTTTTCAGCAATACAGTCTATAGGGCTGCCAGGAAGGTGACTGTATGATTAGTCTTGTGCAGGACTGTGGGCTGCTGGCAGCTGTCTGGCCTGGGGGTCCCCAGACAGCTCTGTTCCATGCTGTAGGAGGAAGGTAAATGAGGGGGACCAGATAACTTGTGGACTGGAGGGTTTCTAGCAATGGCAGCTGGAAAACTCCCCGCAGGCTGTGTCACGCTGCTGCGCTATCTCCAAACAAGCAGCTCTTTCCCATATAGCTATACCCTTAGAAAGTAGAAGCTGGAAGCTTCGTCTGTTCCAGTTGCTGGAGAGCAGCTCCCAGCCTCCTGGTCCAGGTGAACGTGTTTGCTGGATGCTGTCCCTGCTGCAGACGCCGTGGGAAGGCCAGGGAGGGCATCTGTTCCCCAAGACATTTATGATGGTGCCGGTTTTTTTGAACCATGAATTTGAACAGAAACCATGTTGCACCTTAAATGTCACTGCTAGGCAGAAGGAAAGTCATGAATCTTTAGCAATCTTCCCAACATCATGATTTTCAAGCAGAAAATGAATATACATTGGAAGAAACACTACAGCTGTGACTGCCTCAGTGAAGCCATTAACAAATGCAGTGTAACACGCCCAAGTACAGTCTGGGGGCTGCTGGGTCTTTCTCCCATCCTTCTCTCCCCGTTGCTCTGCTTATTGTTTGCTTCATTGTTAATCCCACCTAATTTAAAAATAGGAAATTGATTTCTTATGTATCCATTACAAACCAAATCATTTCTTTATTACAGCAAGTATCATATTTCATAAGCAAGTCATGGAAAATTAAAACCATGCCTGTTGCTTTGATGAAATAATGGAGAGAAATGCTGGAGGGGAAGGCACAGACGGCTGGGGGCTGTCATGCAACCAGTGGTGCAAGTTAACTCTTTGCAGGCACCCAAAGCTCCTGCAGCTGCCAGTTTTCCTCCCCCAAACTTCTGGATATAGTGCTAAGCACTCCCTTATCACTAAACCTCAAAAGCATCTAAGAGAAGGAATTCAACCCCTCTGAACAAAGTAGGTCAATGATTTTGGTGGCTGGAGGTTATGTTGTTAACAGTTTGCAGCCTGCCTGCGTGCAGAACCAGATACCTCTCAATATTGACATTACCGAAATTCGGTGCCTGAGAGTTGCTGTTGCATGGAGTACAGAACACAGGAACCCACAATACCAGACACACCTTAGCCCAGAAGTCCTTGTAGCATAAATATTTCCAGGCCTTGGGCATATTAGACCACTGTGCTTTGCTACCAGGTAGGGAGATTTAGACTGAAGGGGAACCACATTTGTCTGGAGAAATATTCAGTGTACATTGCACACGGGTTATGTCAGTACAGCAAGCGCCCCAGCCAGATCAACAACCAGTTAGCAGCGTACTGTGACTCGGGGCAGATTATAAATTAAAACAAAATCCATTGTGTGCATTACTGAGGATTTATGGACTGCTCTGTGAACCTCCCTGTGGAGCAGACAGGACATGGGTCCTCTGAAAAGTAATCCAGATAAGTACTACAGCTCGCAGGACATTGCAACATCCAACCCAAAGTTCATCGACTACTTCATTAACATGCTGATCTCTAGGAATTACAGCCAAACAAAACCTCTTCAATTTTCCTATCAGAAGCAAAAAAGACCAGTGAGTTATCACTGCGCAGAATGTTTTTTTTTATAATACATTATCTGTAGATGCATCCATACAAAAATACCATGTCTGAGGACAAAGAATAAGCAACAAACCACAAGCAGACAGACTCCACAGGAGTGAAGGGTAGCAGAAGAGATCATTTCAGAGTAGTAATTCATCTCTTGTCTGTTAATCTCTCTGAACACACCCTTTCAAGCAAGAAACTATTTGCCTTTGCTTCTCTGGGATAAGAGTCTCCCATTTTTTTACAAGAGCCTATGGTACAGTATCTTGGAAATCTGTGTCATTCAGTCTGCCATGGCTCAGGGACTTGCTGCTGTTCTTTCTAGAAGTTAGGGCCAGAGGGATTATCATACTAAAGTAATTCTTACACCAGCTAAGAGGACTGCAAACACAGCCACCTTACCTAATCCTTCCCCTGCTCTGGGAGGAGGCCAGCCAGCAAGCAGCAGGCATTTGCCAGTGTGCTGCAAAGAGCTTCCTAACAAGTGAGCCAAAGAAAGTCCTTTTAAAACTCTTTATGGTCCTTTTGCGCTGATGATTCTCAGAATCGGAAAACAAGTTTTGTAACTCAGTGGGAGCAAAGGAAATGGGCTCCTTCCAGGAACATCCTGCATTGTCTTTCCTGCCCCCACCTCCAAAGGGCTTGTCTAAAGCTGTGTCGCTGGGAAATACCGTGCTCCCTTCTGCTGGCTTCTCTGCTGGCTGCTATTATGTTGAACCAACTTGTTTATGCAATAAAGATCCCAAGAAACTGTGTAAAATACTACAAGTTACCACCAAGCAGCTCCAAGATCAGCTAAAATGGCCAAAGGTCTCTCAAGCCTCTGTAAAGTTCTCCTACATAAGAGGCGTTTCAATTCCCTGGTACAGGAACTGCTTTACACTGCTTTCTGGTCTGCCATGTTGCTCACTCATCTGACTTTGCCAGAAACTCAGTCCTCTGTAGCTTCTATTAGCATTTTAATGATTATCAAATATATTATAGAATTATTTTCAAGAAGTTTCTTCTTTGGAAAATATCCTCCAGGAGTCCTAGCAAGTATTTGTTTTGATGATACATTTGATAAGACAGTCACCAAAAAATTTCAGAAATACAGAAACATTCATTTGCACTTGCACAACAGAGCCGACTCACCACGCTAATATTTTAATGGAACCACTGGATGTTTTCATTAGCTGCATTTGCCACTATGACAGCAACAATAACTCCCAGACAGAAGTCGAGACAAAGCATAGTAATTAGGTCAAACCTTCAGGATAGATCTGTCATCACAAAACATGAATGTAAGTTATTCTTCCACTGCCCAAGCTCTGTGAGCTCTGCTGTTGCACTGGGTTGTCTAAGCAGGATAAAGAAGTGGAAGAAATGAGGGTCATTCTGCCTTTTGCCGTTCTTCACAATTACCCCGTGTTTAATTGATCTTAATTAATTGTTTAAGGTAAATGGAGCTTTCCTGACCTAATGGCAACGTGTAAACTGATTAACTTTACAAAGCCAGCAAAACTATCTGCACAGCGACATCAGCTCTGGTCATGCATTATTTAGGCCAAGTTAACCTGTGTCACCGCTGCCCAACACAAGACAGATCGTGAAGGCGTGATGTGGGTCCCCTCAGGGTGAGGGTTAGACTCACCTGGTGCCTTAGCACCAGTGGGAAGGGAAGAGAAGGAGAAACTGTCCTGTGCTATGGTAGCTTGTGGTACCTCCTGGGACTGCATCCACGTGGGCTTGGGGGAAGAAAGGGAAAGAAGGTTAACCACCTGCAGGGTGGGACAAGGGCTGGGAGCACTTGCTTGGAGGAGATAGCAGAGCAGCGATGAGGAGCAAGGCACCTTCAAAGGCAGGTCTGAGCAGCCCAGAGGGACCAGCCTGCAGTTGGGCTAGCCAAGCCAAATGTTCCCGCTAGCACAGCCCAACCCTGAGAAGCAAATGCAAACTGGCCCTTTGTCCGGCTCTGTTTGGCAGCCCTGTCACTGTCTTCCATCTGTAACATCGCTGGGGGTTACAGGACAAAAAAGTTTATTTTGTGCAGATAATGGCTATCTTTGCTAGAAATCAAAACCTAGATAAAAGCTTTCCAAGAGATTCTGCCTAGATTCAGGTGCGAGCTTTGCTTTTCAGCCCCGATAGGGCACTGCTGCTCCCATTGCGATGTGCTAAAATTGGCTCCTGGAGTAACTTATGCACTTCAGAAGAAAGTGATTTGTTTAGATATCTACAGTATTCCCCATCTCTTCTGGCCAATCACTAAGGCAGGTACACAGATAAATGAGAAGAAAACACTCGTCACTGCTCTGGCTTCAGGGAAGAAGCAGATAAGGCTGATAAGGCAGTAAGTGAAATTCTCCTCCAGGCTCCCATGCGGATACAGACTGGGCAAAGGCTGCTCAGCTGCAGCAGAAATGCTGCTGTGGTTGTTTGAAATAACAGCACCCCCAGGCACAAACAGGACAATAACCTCCCGTCTCCATCAAAAGCTGCTTGTCCAGAGAACTTATGGTCAAGACAGGCGAGACAGAGCAGCTGGGAGGAAAAAGAAGCATCCAGTCTCCTCCTTGGAGGCACAGAGGTGGGTGGGAGACCCAGCAGGAGGTGGATCTTTAGACACGAGCCAAAGCCACCACCCCTAGGGAAGCAGCCTCCCCCCAGGCTGGTTCTGTGCAAGGGTGAGGATGCTTTTTGCTTACAAAATACAGAGGCGAGAAAGATGTGAGCACCACCAGCGAGGCCCCCATCAGCACAAGTTGGAAGGAGACAACACCCCATCAGAACTCCCCGATGCTGTTACCACCAGCCAGGACAAAAAGTACAGAAAACAGCAGCAACCCCAACCCACAGGATGGGCTAACCCCCATCAGCCGTGCCCAGAAACCCAAAATCCTTCAGTCAGTGAGAACTTTCTTAATGACCTGGCCATGCCACCAGAGGCTTTGAAACCATCTCCCTCCTTTTTAAACAGAGATTCATAAAGTCTCATGAGCCACATTACAAAAAAAAAAATTTGATAGAGGCTTTCTGCCAAACTGCCAAGACTTCAGGGTTTCCCCCCCCCCAGTTTATTTTACATCCCAACAATTCCTTCCCTGTATTTATTTCTACTCGGTTTTCTACCTCTGGGACCAGAGCAAGCCATCGAACCTGGATTAAACATGCCACAAAAGAATTCAAGCCTTGACATGGCCAAAATATTGGTTTCCAGTGAAACAAAACAAAAGGCTAGGATGAAGTAACTATTTCAGCAGCTTGTGCAGCCATGTAAATAGATGTTGCCAAGGGAGACTGAAGAGAGATAAGACTCCACCACCCCTCTGCAGCTCGCAGAGGAAGTGTTCAGATCCAAACCCCATTTCCCAGCAGCGTTCACCACTCTGGCTTCAGCTGAAATGGTGGATAAGTCGCATTTAAAAGAGAAATGTTTTAAAAATGGACAGAAAAATTTAGGCTTCCCAGCTGGGCACCAGGAAGGCATTTCCTCTCAGGGCAGGTTTCATTTCCGAGCCGTAGGACATCTGTAGTCTCCTGCCCATGAGGAAGGGACTGAGCAGACCTCAGGGCTGACCCAGGCCAGCAGCGAGAACAAGAGCATGGGGTGTTTGGTTTTTATTGAAAAAATATGTATTTCTTCAGAGGATAATCTTTACTGGCAACCCCCAGACCTACCAGGCTGCCTCACTCCAACAACTCCAAAGGTAGAAAGCAGGCAGAAGGGACTGGCAAGGCTGGAAGAGCCCAGCTTAAGGTCCTGCAATGCTGGGGCTGTGCAGAGGGGCCATGGGCTGCACCTGGGGATGCTCAGGTTGAACATCAGGAAAGTTTCTCCTGGAGGGTTGGTGCAATGCAGTGAGGCTGCCTGAGACACCCAGGAGTCTCTGTCCTTGGAGGTTTCCAAGCCAAGACACAGCTGACCCAAACTAGCCCTGGCAAAATCTCAGGGACCAAACTCCAGCCTTCCCAAGGTCCCTCTCACCCAGCGCTTCCATGAACACAAAGGGAATCAGTGCAAAAGGAGATGAATACAAGATTGAACACAAAAATACAACCAGCAGGTACAGGAAATAAGTGGATTTATCCCTGCATGTTAATTAACACTGAACTTGATAAAGCCTAACTACACATTTGTTTTAATTAAGAGAAGGGGCCACTTGGCAGCTCCCCCATTGGCTCCACTATCACAGGGACATCCATGCTGGGCAAAAACACTCAGGAATGCAGCTCCAGCTCACCTGCTGGCGTAACATGTTTGTTCTCCAAAGTGTTGGATTCCTGCTTGCAGCCGGCTGTACGGCTGTACTTTGGTCCAGGAACATTTCACCTGAATGTGTGAACCCAGCGCTACAGCCACAAGGGTAAACATTGTATTTTCAGAGGGCAATGCACACACCACTTTAAGTAAACCAATGGACATATCGACTTTATTTATATTCGGCTTTATTGGCAAATAACCAGGGCAGACTGTGCCAGTTTTGTAGAAATCACAGGGATCGTGCTGTCCTGGGGGCTTTGCTTTCCGAGGGGGCTGGCAGAGCCATTATGGGGAAGCTGGAGCCCCAAAGCATTGCAGCAGCCCAGGCCACCAGGTTTATGGGCTCCCACTCCCACAGAAGCAAAACCAGTTGATTTTTGTGGTGGTCTGGGTTTGGAGGGGGCAGAGGAGAAGGGAAGAGGGCTGCCGGGTGGCTCTGGTTAGCAGGGGCAGGCAACCAGGCTGTAAGCATGGTTTGGTTCTTGGGAAGAAAGAAATGTAACCAGAGCCTGCAAATGTGTGTTAGTCTATACACTTAGGACACATTGAGAAGGAATTTCTGCCCCACTACAGCCCTCCCCAGGTTGTTGCCTATGGGCAGAGGGGTTGTACAGACCCTGGGGAGGTCAGCCCCAAAGAAGACCTGACCCAAATACCTGCACACCGCTGCCACGGGTATGTTTGGTGGTGCAGAAGAGCATGCAGGATTTCAGGAAGGCTGCAAGGAGGCATGTGCCTCCAGCAGAGACCAAAAGCACCCACCACTTCAGGCCAGCAGTTCAGGGCTGGGATCAGGACAGTGAGGTTAACACACCAGCTGCCTCACATCTCCCAGTTACCCCACATTGCATTGCCCCTATGATGCCTCCTCCTCTGCCCAAACCAGCTCCCTTGTCCAAAGAAATCAGCCCTTGAGAGCCAGACTGCTCCCTCCTACACAGGACCCCCACTAACACCAGCCTTGGGGCGGGTTTGACACAGCCTCCATCCTGCACAAAGTCCCTTCACACAAGGCTGGGTGCCCACCCAGCTGGGACAGGCAGAGGGCAGGCTGCCTTGGGTCACTTAGTCTCAGCGCTGCGTGAAAGGAAGCAAGATTTGGGGTTTCTGTAACTGGATTTTGTTTGCTTTTAAAAGTACATCTTGTTTCAGAAAATGTTTCAGGTAACCACCAAAGGGAAGTTCAACATTAATGGTGTGAAAAGTTCCCCGATGAATACACAAGCGTGCACTGGTTTAGACGGGAGCATGCTGCTGGGCTTAGGCTGCTCCCTCTCAGCTGAACTGCAGTCCCAGGCCACAACCACAGCCTTAGCACAGACTGCATTAGCCTAAACCTGTTTCACAGGAGGTGAAACTACCCCAGCACTCATGCTGAGAGCCAACAGACCAGCTTCTGGGGCTCAGCTAACATTACCACTAAGCCACAGTGCCTTGCCCATGCATTGGAGCCCTTCACTGCAATCAATGTTTAACCCCAGTAACCTAAAATGACCCAGCAGAGAGATGCCTCATGTCTGGATACCTGCCAAAGAGTTTAGAGCAAGCCTGAACAAACTTCACCTCCAATGGCAAGGTGAAGCTGGCATCACCTGCATTCATTCCAGCCAGGCATCTCCCCCCATCCAGGCATCCTCCCAAGATAAAGCTTCTGTCCCAGCTAGGGCCAATAGCTCCAGTTTATCACATATTGTCCGGTTGTTAATGTATTGTGGTGTTTATCTCTTAATATGCAGAGAGTAGAGTCTCTCTACTCACCTCCTATCTCAAAAGGACAAAGTAGCCAGAAGTTTCTGTGCACTAGAAATTAAAAATATAATCAGGATACTCTGGACTGCCACAAATTTTAACTACTGCCACAGGTCTGCAGGTCAAAGCACTGCTGGAGGAGTGCTGGCTGCGTGTCTATTAGATTACTAATTCCCATTATAAAATGGCTTCCATAACGACCCCCATAGGGCAGTAAAGTAATTGCTGTGATACTGAAAGACAAGGGACTCCGACGCCACTCAGCGCCACACTGCCAGGAATTGCTGCTGGACGTTACGGTGCTGGATGTGCTCCTGGTCCTCTCACAGCCTCACTTCTGAGCAGCAGCCGTGCAAGTGCCCACCCCGATCAGCAGCACGGGGGAAGTGTTTAGGCAGCTCACATACAAATTCAGTGTGTGCATCTCTTTAACGAAAGGCCCTTCCTGTTCCTGCAGACATCTTTTCCAGTGGAGGTGGGAGCTGGTTTCCGCAGGAAGCTTTTCCAGCAGAAATATCCAGGAGGAAGTAGTTTGGCTGCCCCGTTTGCAAAGCGGGGCAGAGATGGACCACTGCCACCCTGCGTCACAGGGGACAGGCTGGCTTGGGGATGGCCCAAACCCTCCTGCCAGGCCAGAGCCCCCAGGAAGCACCAGAAGACGATGCACAGCCCAGCAAAGGATGGGACCCCAGTACGTGCATTGGAGCAGAGCACCCAGAGGGCGAGACAGGAGGCAAGCACAGAGATTTGGCAATATCAGAGGAAAGCATCAGCTAAGCAACACTTCAGCCCTACAGCTCATCATCATGGGACTGCAGGGCTCACCCAGAGCCAGCCACAACACCCACCACTTGCCTTCACACAGCCACACACTCCCCTCTTCCGCCACATCCAGGAAAGGGCCTGGCTGCTGCTCCCCAGGCAGCACCTCCAAGCAGGGCTCCTGCTCCTCCACCTCTTCTTGTAGGGCCTCCCCACCCCGCAGGTGCCCCTCATCAGGGCTAATGGGACTGCCATTGACCCCTTCCTGCCCTGGCTCTGCTCCGGCTCATCCTGGCTGCTGGGGAGGTGGGGAAGCAATGCGTTATCCTGGCAGTAACGGGAATGGAGAGGGAAAGCAGGGGGACAGCCCTTCCCTTGGAAATCCAGCCTGTCAGAAAAGGAGGGTGGTCAGTGGGCACGAACGGCCGCAGGACACACTGCCACATACTCCAAAATTCTGCTTGGATCATTTCAAACATTCTTATTCTTACCCAGCCTGGCCATGGGTGTCCCCATACTTCTTCCCCACCCTCCTCTCATCCCTTGCTATGGAAAATCGCACTGAGACATCCCACGCAGCAGAGAGCAGAGCACCTTTCCCGAGGAGAGCCCGCGAAGAGGCTCCTTCGCTCGCCATCTCGCGGTGGCAGCAGGCAGCCTGCCACCTCCCGCATCCCGCATCCCGCATCCCCTCGCCAGGGGCCCAGAGCGCGCTGGGGATGGGGCAGGGTCTGGGGCACCGCTGTGCCATGGGGTGCTGGGGACCCAGAGCACCTCTCTGCACCACACACCAGTCAGGTCCCCCTTGCTCATCCCAGAGCAAGTGTGACCCAGCCCCAGCGGTGTTGGCCCGTTTACACCTGTGTAAGCAGGGCACAGATTTGGCCCCGCACCTGCAGGTCCTCTCTGCGGAGTCGCTCATGCTCAGGGCTGAGTCATACCCCAGAAATTTCCCCCGACTTTGACAGGAGATGCACCAGGAGATTAAGACGATGGGGGCGATGATGTGTCAGCCGTGCAGAGATTTCACGCTCCGAGTCTCGTAACGCATTTTATAAGTTTGACTCCTTACACCCCCACCACACCGGGTTTGGGGTCCCCACCCTCATAAAGCCCAAAACTGCTTTAGGTGTCACGGGTCAGGCACCCTCACAAGTGCCTGGAATGGGAAGGGACGTGCCACGAGAGCCCCTCCATGACGGAGGGACTGCCAGGGCAGCGGGTGGGTGGCTTTGTGCTTGCAAAGCTCCAAAGGCAAAACTCCTGCCTCAAACCCTTTTAGCATTTTTTTTTTTCCAGGCTGCCAATACAGGCCCCAGTATCGTCCCTTCAGCCGGTGCAGCCCCAGGGCTGGCGGCTGAGCCCCAGCGAGCTCTGCCATGGTGCCACCCTGCGCCGGGCTGCGGGGCCAGGCCCTGCACCACTGCTGTGCATGCACCCAAATTGCAGGCTTGGCCAAATGGTTTTCATTAAACCTACAAAGGGAAATTTGCCCCAGAAAGAGCCGATGCCTGGAAGCTCTTCCAAGGCTGGATACCAAAGCCACAGCTTCAGCAGTGTGCCCCTCGGGCAGGGTCCTCCAGGACCTGCTGTGCAGCCCCAGCCCCTCCTCCAGCACCCATCACCCTTCCCGCCCCGTCGGCACTCCCAGTCCCTACCTGACTTACCCTTTTTCTGGTTTTTCCCCTCTAATTTGGGATGAACGGCACAAAAGGACCAATTTTTGCTTCCCACCCTCTTCCCATCCTTCCTCCTCCCCTGTCTGGCAGGTCTGTGTTATTATTAAGACACTTGAGATTATGGTTGTCTGAAAGTCAAAGAATGACAGCAAAGAACCAGATGCTGTATACTGATAAATTACAAGGGCATTATGCAGAGGCAGCTGTACCATATAAAAGCCTAGTTTTTATACCACACCATGATTTTCCATGTGGCATCGTATGGTTCCAGCATCTGGAATGACACCGTCAATGTCTCCCGTATATTTTGCTGAGCACT
The DNA here is from genome assembly GCA_013400875.1 of Anhinga rufa. Taxonomy (NCBI): domain Eukaryota; kingdom Metazoa; phylum Chordata; class Aves; order Suliformes; family Anhingidae; genus Anhinga; species Anhinga rufa. The sequence continues at coordinate 7,867 of VZTV01104168.1, read as the reverse complement.
GTCATTATGATAATGAAGAAATTGCAGCAGACGTTAATTGCAGTTCCCGCTGGCTATTGCGAGAACTCAAAGGCATCGGAGAGGGCTGGCAGGGCCTCTCGCATCTCACGGAGGGTTTCTTCACTGTGTTGGCAGCAAACTAGAGGGGTCTGGATGGCTCTGGGCGCTGTAAGCAGCATCCCAGCCCTGCTCTCCCAGTGGCTGGCCCCAGTCAGGACTGGCCAGCACTGGTCAGCACACAGAGATGAAGCTGGCAGGTCTACGATCAGTTCTCGCTGCAGAAATTTGTAAATTCACTTCCCCTGCTTGCTTTTCTCATTAGTCTTAGCAGAGAACGGCCACAGACTGCATGCAGGAAGGAGGTCCCCATGTCCTCTCCTCGGCCCCCCTTCCCATCCTGGCCAGGCTGTGCACAGCGGGGGGGCACCATGCTGGAGCAGGGCTGAGGCTCGCGGCTCTTGGCTCGTGTCTGGGTACAGCCCTGAAGCAGCTAGTCAGTTCAGAGCCTGGAGGGAAGGCAAAAGGGACTTTTTACCATCTCTCTGTCTTGCATTTAGGGATCTTAAGGCCCTGGGGTAGAGCTGCTGCAGCCCGAGCCACCCCAGGGCAGGAAGGGATTCCCTGGTGCAGACCTCCGGCTCCCGCTGTGGGCTTGTGGTGGCAGCAGCTACGCTGCTCATGGTGGGGAGGAGGGTACCTTGCCTAGAAAATGCAGCTGTAAGGTACACACGTCTCTGGGGATCTACTGGCAGGACAAACCATCTTCATTTTGCTAATTAGATCTGAGTTTGGAAACATTCACATTAGGTTCCTCTTTGGGCATAAATATCAAGGCTCACCACTGTGTTTGTCTTTTCTAACTCCCCTGCAGTCCAGGAAACTCCAGTTGCATGCAAAGCTACTCATTTCCAGACACTGCTACAGGATGTATGGAAACAATATGCCCAGAAATGCTCATGACACAACAGGGGCTTCAACAGGGACCAGGAACGTTTGCTGCTTTGCTGAGCAATTGCCTTTGTACCTGCATAAATCCCTTTGCAGGACTGGCCTTGCCTGCCAGTGCTCAGCAAGGGCCAGGAGACCTGCCTTGTCTTGGGCTGTGGTCTCAGGCACCACAGCGATTGATCAAACCAAGCAGGATCTTGGTGCCGCAACCACACCGCAGGTGACACCAGCGGCACGTTGGAGGGCAGTTACTGGGAGGCCCAGGGAGCACAAGGGCAGGAATATTTAAGTCTCTGCTTTGTCACCCTTCACTCAGCTCTCTGCACGCAGTAGCTGGCAGAGCTATTCTACAGGTGGTCCAGCCCTGGGCGTGGGGACAACGTGAATATCCTTCACGCCCGTGGCTGATTCACAGCGATGTCTGAGAACCATCCCTGGGTGATGGTTTCGGTGTCATGCTGGGTGAGGGTCATGGGGAGGGTGGCACGCAAAGCCTCAGGAATCCGCCCTGGGTATGTCCTCGCTCAGCAGCAGCCAGGTGAGGATGGGTAGAATTGCTGCCCTGTGAGTCACTCTGTGATAACCACTGTCAGACACGAAACCTTCCTGTTTGCTCTGCCACCCAGCAGAACAGGGGCTTGTGTCAGCAGCGTGGCTTACAGCGGGGAGCGGAGGCTCAGGGTTTATTGCACCGGTATCACGGGCTCTGGTAACCCCCTCCCGTCTGCTCTGGTGGACATCAAGGGCAAGTAAAGCATCGCACCCACCAAAAAAAACTGCAGCAAGGCAGGGGGAGAAGACAGCCCCCACACTCCAGAGCCAGTGGGTCGGACTAGGACTGCCTCGAAGCCTTCCCCCAGCACTCCACCAAAGCTTTTACGAGTTTCCAAAGCCCATAAAAGCAGGTACCTCCACTTTCCCTTTCTCGACCCCTGCCAGACACACACATTTCTTTCCAAAGAGCTCTGTAAAGTTGCAGGTGGGATTGATGCTCTGCCAGGGCATTGCTGGTCTGACCAGCAGCAGCAAAGCCTGGGAAACCCTCATGTGTTTCCCTTCCAGCTCTCAGCTGAGATGCAGGAGCTGTGGCAGCAGTGTGTGCCTGGTGCTGTGCCTCCTGCCAGGGCCCCAGGGTGGCCCAGGGCTCCTCCGGCACCCCCGGGATGTCACCATCAACTGGGAGAGCTGGCTTGAGAAATGAGCTCATTCCCTTCCTCATCACTCGCTGTGACCCATGGCTTCATAAACCAACCCTTGGGGCAGCCCTGGGGCAGGAGGATCATGCAGCACCCTCCACCTCACCTGCACCCAGGAAGACCTTTGCTCGAAGGCAATGGCCGGACACAGCAACGCAGTATTAAACCTTTCCCTCTCCAAGGGCAGCACTGGCAGTTGTAATACTAACTTCTTCTTTTCCAATGGGCAGCGGAAAATATGATGAGTAAATGTACATGGCTGCAGCTTCGATGGAAAACTACTTTGGGTGCCTGCGCCTGGTCGGCAAGCTGTCCCACGAGATGCAGCGTGCCAGACTTTAACATAAACAAGGAATATGTGGAGTGACTCAAGCAGGTTGTAAAAAGGGGTGATTTTTCCCCTGCAAGGGGATGTTTTAGCTGCCTGCCAGCCCGAGCGCACGGCTGCGGGTGCGTGGGCAGACGGGGGTGGCAGGGAGGTGAGTCAGGGGGCTGGCATCAGCACCCGCACTGCACAGCCGCTGCCTGCGGCATGGGATCACCACCTCTGCCAGGGGCAGGATGCCAGGCTCCTGATGGAGGTGGTCCCGGGGTGCAGTTTTCAGCAGGGAGGGGTTCCAGTCAGGGGTAGCCTGGAGAGCCGATTCAGGGAGCACAAAATTAAAAGGGATCCAAGAAATACAGTGAGGTTGTCAGGAAAAGGATGCAGGACCATCGTGTGCTAATGCTGCTGACGCTGCCACAAAGTGAGAGGAGGGAAGCGTCGTGGAGCTCAAGTGAGCAGGGCACTTCGTTCACTAGACTCAAAAGCAATTAATATTACACTGAAACAAAAAATAAAAGCACTTGTTAAGATCAAACAGCATTCATGCCAGCTATTGTCAAACCCCCAGCTACTAGGAAAGAAGAAATGAGATGACCACCAGGCATTAAACCCATGGAGAGTCAGAGCAGGACAGGCGGGGACCCTCCCGGGGGGAATGACGCTGACCCAGCGCTGCTGGGGAATTAGCTCACTGCTCAGGTATGGCTCAGCCACAAACCTTCCCCCGGCTGCTGCGGGCCGGGAGCCACAATTAGCCGCGATGCTCCAGCAGCTGCGTTGGGTGCGTCTCCTCGGGGTGGGACTCGGGACTCGGTAACGCAGGGTCTGACCACCCGGCCTTTGGAGGTGCCGCAGGGTGGTCCTCAGTGACTGAGCACAGCTCCTGCCTCTGGGCTGGATACAGCCCCATCCCAGGGGGAGTCCCCATGGAGCTTTCTCTGAAATTTGCTTTTTTCCTCTTTGCTTTAGGTCACAACGGACTCTCACCAGAAATCCACCACTGAGCGGCACTGGCAGTGCTAGAAATGAGCCATACTATGGACTTTCATCTTTAAAATCTCCCCCACCCACGTTAAAATAAATAAAGCACCTCCTCATTCAGGTTTCCCTTTCCCCAGAGAGGAACCCTCGCTGGGAGAGGGGCAGCATCCCACCCTTCGAGCACCCAAAGCAGCGGCTGTGGGGTCACCCACGGTCCCAGCGCTGCCTGTGTGTCTCTGCATGGTTAGGGAGCACACAGCAGCCCCACGCATGGACTTTCACGTTAGCCATGGGCACACAGAGATGTCCCCCGGGCAGCCCCGCATGGGCTGGCACTGCTGGGTGTGGGGACCTCGAGCTGTGCCAGGGTGGCAGCCCTGCACGGGGGCTTGGTACCCGGCTGTGCCAGGAGCTGGCCACATTGCCCATCGCATGGGGCAGGGGCTTCCCGCAGCCCCCAGTGGAGACCCCACCACGGAGGTGTCGGCACAGGCCCCTTCTCGTTCCTGGCAGATGTCTTCAGTGGAAAGAAAAGGCCTGGGGGACATGGGAGATTTTCCTGCAGGGGGAAAAAAAGGAAAAAGAGAAAAAAGGAGAAAGAAGAAAGAGGGAGGCTGCCCATCTCAGCTCATTGCTGCCTGGCACCTGTGTCCCAGGGCAGGCGTCCAAGCGCGCCGAGAGCAGGCGCGGTGCCATCGCAGCAGATGGGCACGAAGGCAGGCAGCCCCGAGCCCGCGATCCTGCCGCAGCTCGGGGAGGAGGGCGGCTGTTTAGGGCAAATTTCCCAGCTGAGAATGTCAAAACAGCTGCCAGTCTGGAGTTTATACACCTATAATTAAGGGGGTATGTAATTTCTAATCCAGCTCAAACGGAGCTGGATTAATTGGCAAACCTAAAAATAGCATCCGTGACCATGTAAGGCAAGCTTTTGTGTGCAGTTTAAATTAGGAAAGTGGGCTTTGGCTTTTTGGAGTGAGCTGGGAGAGACAGAGGCATCCTTCTGCCTCTAGACAGCCTGCGAGGGCCTGATTCTGCTGAGGGACAAGAGGATCCTGCAGTGCACCATGCTATCCAGAAGTAACAGCCTGGAGCCAGCAGAAGGAGCCCGAGCAGGAAGGCAGCACCCTCACCCCTGGGGAGATGTGTCCTGGGGGAGTGGGAGCCTGCTCCCCGCAGAGGTGACCCCGTGGCAGCCTCGGCTGGAGCTGCTCCGCTTCCCCTCCCACACGCCCAAGACCCAGCTGCTCACCATTTTACCCTATCACATCATTTGTAAGGGTCCACAGCAAGCTTGCCTGCTCTGTTTGCGATGCCCAGCAGCTTTACATGGTGGAAAGGGACTTTCTGAATTACTGGAGCCTCCGTGCCCCCCCTGCACACCGCTCCTGGACGGCTTTGCACCAACGCAGCCAACGGCAGAACCATCCCCACTGACCTGTGCTCTATAATCCGCTCCCTTTCTCGAACGCTCATCTACCCAAAACCAGACTGCAAGGTTAAATTGCTTTTAATTTTTGTTTAATTATCTGCAGTGGCACAAATAACTAACAGCATCGATTTGAACTTGGCACACAAAGGCAGGTTCCAAATGGCAAAGCGTATTATGAGATCGAATTATTAAACGTAGCTAATGAGCAAGATAATGATGTGGTGCCAAGCTATAAAAGGTTAGACTTCAAAGTTGTCACAGTTCATGAGCAAGAAAGATTTAATCGCATTCTTAATCAAATATTTATATGATAATGTGTTTTAATCAAAATAATAGCAATTAATTTGGAAACGAATATATTGTACACTTCCTGTTCTTGCTTTACAGAGGTTTTTTTGCGGTGGGGTTACAGAGCACATATTTCCTTACTCAATAGCAAATCCATCCCAGTTGTAAGGTATTCCAGCTGTCTGTGCCTGGGGACATGCTGGTGGGGCAACAAACTGCAGGAGCAATTCAGGACCTGCAGGTGCCTTTCACCCCGCGCAGAACCTCATGCCCTCCCGGGTGCCGTCATGGGGTCGGTGCTGGGTGCTGCTCCGTCCCGCCGTGGGGCTGGGCAGCCCCAGCTCTGCAAAGCATGAGGCAGCGGGACCCACGCTGGCACCCGCCGGTAAGCCAGGGCCCCTCGCTATGTCTTTGAAGCACTTACTATTCACAAATGATTTAGCTGCTACCTCTTTCCCTCTGAATCCTGCCAAATCTCATAACTCTCCCTGGCAGCTGATGCTATCGCAATGATTTCCAGCTGTGCAAGAAGCAGCTTAAAATGGCTGCTGTGCTGGAGCACCAACCTTCTCCTTCCCCCTCCTCCTCTTCTGGGCAGGGAGGAGACGGGATGCATGGCCAGCGCTCGCCCACTCCAATCCTTTCTCCGGGACCCTGCAGCCCCTCCTGCCCTGCTTGGCAGAGTTCAAGTCAGCAGCTGGATGCTGAGCATCGAGATGCAGTGAGTTTTGCCCTGGGCTTCTAGTCTGATGTGCTAAAAATATAAAAATGGGCAGTTTAAAGAAGCAATGGCCCCCGCCAACACCGAGGTTCGATTCCAAGTGCCTGGAAAGCACAGAGGTGGCTGTCCTGTCCAAGCCTGCTGAGATACCACGTGTGAACGCCATGAAGAAAGGGCCATGGAGGCTGAAGAGGTTGGACATGTCTAAACCTGACAATCTGAAGAAAAAAACTGTATCTAAAACTTTGCCCCAAAACTCAAAGTGAAACTTGTTTGAAATTTAAAAAAGCCTGGAAGAGCATTTTCAGCAGGCGGTGCAACAGCCAGAACACCATGAGAAAACATCAACTCTTAAAGAGCACATCAAAGTCCTTCCAACGCAATTAGCTGAGGGAAGCGTCCACACAATTCCGGTATTTCTTTTAATGGAGCCTCCAAACCACTAGCATTCACTAAATGTGGGGAAAGATCTTCAAAACACCATGCCAAGCAAAACAGAGCTTACTGAAAAGGAGCATCACTCACCCAAAATCCCCGATAAGGATATTCCATTACCCTGTGCTTAGCTCCAATGAAGCTTTTGAAAAGGAGGAGCGAGACAAGGGCTGTCAGGACTGCAGTATCCTCCCAGCTGGCTCATGCCGATGAACCTCCCGCACAAGCCTCGCCTGTCCCATGGTACCCATAGGTGGGGGCACGCGGAGCCACCGGTGTGGGAGGCACGGCTGGGAGCAGGTACCGGGGACTCGCAAGGCAACCACAGCACCATTTAGTAATTGGCCTTTGCAATAACATCTAGGTCTTGGAGCCACACGGCTTCTGGGAATTAGATCAAAAACACCGTGACAGTGTCGAAGCACTGGCCCTGCCTCTGGGCCCTTGGCACACACCTCCGCGTATGCACAACCCAATATTTTCTCTCCTCCATTTAGCCTTTTGTGCTGGGTGGATGTATATCCACTTTTCACTGTCTGACTTTTTAACACTTCATCAGAAATCTGGATTTTTTATTTTTTTTTTTTTTAAAAGTTCTAAGTTTGCCGTTTCTGTTGGAGTGGAGATGAAAAGCTTTCAATGAACCACCTTTGAGTGGAATCACTTCTGTTGCCTTCGGTTTGGCCAGATGTTTCCTAATTACTTATCTGTCAAAACTTTTTTTTAAATGCACAGACATTTCCTCTAAGTGTGAAATAGTGTAAGGTTCCTGTTTAGTGTCTTTGCCTGAGTGAAATAAGCCAGGCTAAGCTTCATCATCAAGGCTGGATTTTATGCTTGAACATGCAACTTAACATCAAAAGCTTGATCTTTTTTTATTATTCAGCACAGCCTTTTTAGACCAACTTCAGCAGGAGCCAAATGGCACATCATAACTTGGGATTTAAAACTTTTATTTTTAAAGCTAGATCTGAGTCATGCAGCTTTCTCCTCGGCTCGAGATGGTTTCATGTAATAACTCAGGGCCAGAATCTGCCACCATTACTCACGTCAGTGAGGGCTTACTTACATGAATAGACTTATTGAACTAGCGTTACTTGGGGTGAGTAATAGTTACAGAATCAGGTCTGATCTTTCTCCCATCAAAAAATTATTCCCGCTGATTTGAGGCCGTCACTGGGTCCCGCAAGGATGTCCTCTGCATGACTCACGCAGCAGTTACTTTGGAGGTAGAAAGACAAAGGAGGAAACCTTGAAGACTTCAATTCCCCAAACTGACCACCGCTAGCGGTGCAAGCCCACCTGGCAGGGAGCAGTGATCTGATCTAATGAGGCAGATGTCATTACGTGTCAGTCATTTGAGACATTCTGCATCGATTTGCTATTTGGCTGCTGTCAGAAGTCTTTTACTTCAGGTAAGCATCCCAAGGACCCCGACGTTACTGCAGAAAGGAAGGGGAAAACCAGCAGAACTGAGCCCTGAACGACTCTGTGGGTGCTTTAAAGGTTTTGTTCTCTTCGCTCTCCATTAAGAAAAAAAAAAA
>VZTV01104167.1:22120-40649 GCA_013400875.1 Anhinga rufa | reverse complement strand
AGAACATTAGTTGCATAGAATTCAGGTTTTTGTGATGAATACATGGCCTAGGAACAGACACGCAGACTCATTTTCACTAATCACATAAGTTAAAATCTAAGAATCTTTTTTTTTTTTAAGTTTTTCACATTAGTTTGTGAAGGGTTCTTGCGAGAAGCTTCAAGAAATCAGTACATAATCTAAGTTGCTTTGAAACATCAGACTTAAATCACGTATCCCCTGCACTCATTGCTTGGTCTTAGAGACAAAATTGCTCTTTAAAATTTATTTAACAAATCATACTCTTGCACTGAAGAGTTCATACTAGTCGTGTGAAAACAAAGGAGAAAATAATCAGAATCTTTGTGCAGAATCTCTCCTGCAACAGTGACTGGGCATGTTGATACAAACAGCTGGCTGAACTATGTTGCTTCATTTTGGCAAATGCATTGTTCTAGAAAGTTTGCAGTCCTGTTTCCTCTTCCTTTTCCAAAGGAGCCCAATTTCTGTCATACTTCTTTCTTTTGAGGAGGGGAATTGGCTGATACAAAAGGGAAAAATTTAGAGCATCTCTGCCTTGTATTCTTCTCCCGTAGGTAGATGCAGGGCATGCTATTCTGCTGGAGATTTTTGTTTGTTTGTTTTACAGGAAGTGATGCATGCCCTAAAACAGACTTGGCACACAAGTTGCTTTGTCTGTGCTGCTTGTAAGAAGCCGTTTGGGAATAGCCTCTTTCACATGGAGGATGGGGAACCTTACTGTGAGAAAGGTATGGCAAACTGGACAGTTCTGCTCAGTAATCACATGCTTCATGTTGTATGGAAGCAACAGAAGAATAAAGCAGAGGATAAACAAAATAAAATCAGTTACACATCCAGCATGGATTTTGTTTCCACTCTCTGGAAACACAAGTGTTTCCTTCTCTGTATTTTTCTCTGCTTTATATGATAGACTGGCAGAGCCCTGGTCTTCTGCCTCTATGTCCCAGAATGCCTTACCTCATTTCTCTCCCTTACATATTATGGTGCTTACCTTCCATTTCTCTCCCTACACTTTTTCCCTGTCCCCCTCCTTTTCCTGGTAGATTCTGCTCACTAGAAATCTACACGTTATGGGGTGAAAAATTCTTCTTTAAGGGTTCTGATAGCACTTCTATACAGTATGTGTGAGCTGCTGGCCACATTCTCTCTATTAAATTGCTTGAATTATGACCTCTGATACTGCTACCTCACCCTAAAACTGATCAACCAACATATATTAAAAGATAGCTCTGCTCAGATGGGCAACACATGGTAGTGCAGATTTCATTTTCTGAGTGCTGCAACAAATGAACTGCTTCTTGCCAACTAAGAAAGGAAAAGGCCACATTTCCCCAAACTATGGAAAAGGTAATATGGTTTAATAAATGGTGCTTGCCATGCAAATGAGTTGCCTGACACGGTCAGGAAGCAGGTTAAGGTTTACGCGGTATTCCCTCTGTAAGCCCTGCCTTGTCCATTTAATGAGCTTCTGGCCTACTTCTCTCTGGAGACTCCTTCCTTATGGTTGCACAAATCAAATTTTGCAAATCAAATTTTACAAATCAGAGTAACTCTTAGTGAAGAATGAAAACCATACAGCATGACTGACTTGGCACCTACCCATTCAAATTGGAGGTTTTGCCGTAACCTCTAATGACTCTCACAAATTCCATACACCTTTAGAATTTCTGCTCACCTTTTTCAATGTCAAGTCTTTCCAAATTGGACGTGATATTCAAAGTGAAGATGTATCAACCAGCCAGTATGGGGTTTCCATATTACTCTCTTTTAACGCAGAGAGAAATAAATCCAGTAATGGAAACTTAAACTATGCTTCTATACCACCCGTAAGGTAACACTCACGGGCCATCAGGCTGTGTTTCATATGGCCACATTTCTCCTTATGAATAGCTTCCACATACATTAAAGCTAATTTAAAACTAATGTGAGAAAAATAACTTCAAATTTCATTATTTTATTGTTTGTTTTCTATGTTTGTGATGACAGCTGTTGTGCTGACGGGGGTTTTTGTACTAAGTTTGTATTTAAATAATGAAAGAAAAGAAGCAAATTTTCAGTGTGAGTGTTTCAGTGAATGTAGTAGGAAACTCTGAGCAAAAACAATCCAAAAGTTAATCCTCTGGAAACTTTCTACTTCTTTTGGATTTAATACGCTTATGTTAAGAGTTTGTTCTAAGTTTGCTTTTTGTTTTATTTTAGATTATATTGCTTTGTTCAGCACAAAATGCCATGGCTGTGATTTTCCTGTCGAAGCTGGAGATAAATTCATCGAAGCTCTTGGACACACTTGGCATGATACCTGCTTCATTTGTGCTGTAGGTTCTATACCAAATACTGTCTCATTTCTCTATACTCATAAATTGTGAAGTAACATCAGAAGACCTGAAAGCAGGAATGACTAACATATGCCTAAGGATGCAGAGGGATTGAATTTCATTTTTTGCTTGCAGATGGAGAAGGATGAGAGGGTTTTCTTCCTTCTCTTCTCCTCCATAAACTTTTACTAGCATTATTAAATTTGACCATCACAAGTGAGTGCTTTCTAATAAAACATCCAGTTTTAGAGAGTACCTACAGTAATACATAGCACTATTGCTGTTATTCTTTCCAATGTTTACCAAATAAATATAAAGCAAGATTTAAAATAAATTAACATCATACTGAACAGTATAGCCATAATCCTACTTACAAAAGAGTGCAGTTTGTATTTCCATACAGGATGCTTGTTGAAACTTGCAAAAAGGCGTCTGTTTAGAGAGAATGAATAGTAATTAGCATAGAAGTTGGTCAAACTCATCAATCTGTGGTGTACTGCTATATAGTGTCACCATATTCCCATACTCTGCACACAAAGTAGTAAAATCCATATGATAAACAGTACTTTTCATATGGTTCTAATACAGCCGTTCTGCTCTACAATGTATTATTCCTAAGGTAATAATATCTAGAACCTCTAATTAGCTAAAAATAGTATGTTGGCCACATCAAAAACGACAGTGACAATTTCTAATGTTTGTTGAACTCTAAAATTTAGGTTGAATAGTAGAAAATATAGAAATGTTTATAAATATCTAAAGTTAAAGTAGCTACTGGTCTTTCAAGGGTACGTGGAAGTGAGTGACACAAAATTGTCCCGTGAAAATTGAAGTCTTTTGAAATTCTAGCATAGAAAGGAATACTAAGACAGCGAGCTTCCTTCACCAACTAACAGCTATTAGTCACTTACAAAAGACACTTTCTTTGAATATTTTGTGTTCTTTTTTACTTGTTCATTTAACTGCATTCTTATGTATTTAAATTAGCAAGCCAATTTTCTGTGGAGGTGACAGTTTTGTTAATGCAGTTTTCACAGCATTTTTTGTTAGGAGCTAGCTTTATTTCTTTCAGTGGGTTAAGTCAAATGCAAATAAGCACATAACTCTTAGTTTCTAATATGCTATCCTCATATCCTTTCACGTGATTTTCCTTCCGCTTGCGGTAGCACTCACTGTATTAACCCTGCCATAAGCATTAGGGACAACATTTATTCTTATTCCTAGATTCTGATGTGTTGACTTCCTTAAGTGGCTCTAGTCAACTCTGACCTTGCAAGTGGTGTTGCACTACCCTGTGTAGGTATCTGTACAATTGCAGGGCAGTTTAAGCTGATCTAAACCTGGGCTGCCCTGCCTCAGCTATGCATTCCCACATGCATTGTTGTGTCAACACCAGCACTTATGCAACCAGGCAGAGAACTCTATGGGTTGAAGAATAACCTGGTAAGAATAAGTAATTAGTTTTCGTAGATACTGGCTGGCTGAATGACTCTCTCCTTGATCACAGAAGCACAGCAGTTTGTATTAAGTAGGGACAGGAATGAGTATCTGATGGTACCATGGCAGGAAGGTACCCCTGGGACCATGGCACCTCACCAGAGCTTTTGTAAAATCATATGTTACAAGGATCAGAATCTAGGTCTTAAAGTCTGAGCTAGCTGCGTGTGCTCGAGTGTGCCGCTATCCTTTGATGGTCTACACAAGCACCGCTGGGACATGCCGAAGCTGCCTAGGGGGTCGTGTACTCAGACTTCATTTTAATGGAAACTAGTGAGCTTAGTGGGTAGCAGTGGCAGGAAAGTACAGAGAGGAGAGCTGATGCAAACCAGAGCCTCACCTCAACATGGAGTAGGAAAACTACCAAGGCATGCACTTTGATTCAGGAAATCAGATGCACTTTTGCCAAAGAAATGTGTGGGCAGAAGAGAAATACAGTTGAAATTGATAATCATTACTTTTCTCTCTTTTTTTTTTTAATGATTCCTGATTGTATTTATTATTAATTTTAGGTATGCCATGTGAATTTGGAAGGTCAGCCATTCTACTCCAAGAAGGATAAGCCACTGTGCAAGAAGCATGCCCATGCCATCAATGTTTAAAAGAAGAGTTGGTAGTCAGTAATGCTGGGAAAAATGGATAACTAACTGGGCAATTATAAAGTTGATAACCACGGCTAGCATTTCTCTTGGTAAAAGCTAGGAAGTTGATGCTTCTGAAGTTTAACTTTAACCTCTTTTGTAAATGCAGAACATGCTTTTGCAAGGTTCCTACAAAAATCTACTGAATGAACAGTCAAAACCAAATTAACTAATCCATTATTAGAGCAATGGTTGGGGGAAATATTGAAGTTAACTGAAAACTGTAATATAAAAGTAATGCACAAATGCAGTTTCAAATAACTACCCACAGCAGTTTTACTGCTTAGACCACACACTAGTGTTTAAGAACAACTGGAAAAGTCCTTTTGTAATGTCATTTTCTTTCATAACAAGAATGAATAAGTGCCACATGTACAATAATCTGTAGAACCAAGGGCCATCGCTTTCAAAGGGAAATAAATAGATTAGGGTTTCCCCTATGAAAAGTGAGTGCTATTCCATTATGCTGTGGTGCTACCTCATAGCATCAAATATTTTAGATTCTTTCCAAATAAGAAGTCTGCCTTGAATCCATATGTAGCTGGGAAGCCTAGGAGATGATCCGCAACTTAGTTTGAAAATAAAGTGGAAACAGAATTAACTCCCTCCATAACCCAGTAAGACTGAGAAAAGCACGTTGGGTCAACCTTGCTAGTGCACTTGGCTTATACATGCACAGTAGATTAGTTCACTTTCAGATCATAATGGAAAAGGACAACTGGCTTGCTCCAAACCGCTCTTACACTGAATGGAATAGAGCTGGCTGGACAGGCCAGCTTTTAATTCAAAACCAGTTTTCCTTTCCTCTTGTGGAAAAAAAAGATACTCAAAGTTGCTTTGGTTTCTAATTCCCATTGATACTGATGGGCGGTAGGAATCTACAGCTGGGCCTTCACATTGCTGAACACAGAAGACACACATCCATCTAGCACAGCTAGGAAGTGGGAGGTAGCTTGCAGAAGTTCCCTGCTCTACCCCGCATATTTAGGAAAAGGGCATCTCCTTTTTTTTTTCTATAGTAAATTAACATTGGTAAGAATTTGTAAGGCAGCATAACACCACAGGCACATACTCTTTATTACTTTTGTTAGTTCAAATGCAACACCTCCTGAACTGTAGTAGTATTTGCCATTGTAAAACAGCAGATGGGCTCTGACAAGTAGGATAACCATAGTCACCTTTTCTAATATTTTAAGAACAACTTTCAAGTTGTTCAAACAGTTATTTAAATAACTTTTTTTTTTTTTTGCAAAAGAGCAATACTTGTAGTACTGATAATACTTCTTAATTTTAAATATCAATGACTTTTGTATTGGAGACAGCACTTCTGTCTGATAGAAAAAAGAGTTAAAATGGAAGGTCTGATCACTATAAAAATTTTATTAATTTGTTTAAGTGAGGATTATGATGTGTGTGTTGACAGCTTGCAGTACTGACAGTTTTGAATTAGTATTTCTGAGGCTGAGGATGCATTCTGTGGGCCACATTCTGGTGCCATCTGCACCCTATTTTACCCTGTGTTTTGAGTAACAGGGATGACGTAGCATTGTCTGCTTTTTCCCTCCTATGGGTAATGCCCATTTTAAGAAAATGGGTGTGTCTTTTCAGGGATGAAAAACTATCCAAAGCTTGGGGGAGGAATGAGAGAAATTTGGAGTTCTAATATGAGAGTTAAGTTAGCTGCAGGCAGTCCGCATCTTGGACAAAAAAAAACAACCTGAACTGCCTGTGGCAGTTTTGACATGTATGACCTGAATTTATCCAGTAGGTATCTTAGTTCTCACTGATCTTAGCAGTGATCTGATCTGAGTGCTACAGGGTCAGATTTTTGTATGCATGAATTATTCTAAAACACTAGTACATTATATGCAAAGCCTTTTTTCTCTATAGCAAACAAATTTTCTGTTTTCAGTTGGTGCTGGGCTGGTGTGAATATGGTTCCATTGATTACAAAATCCAAAGATCTGGCTCATAATATTCTCTAGAGGAATAAATTGTAATCATGGAAGTTAAATATTTTTTTCACTCATATTTGACTTCATTAAATACCTTTTCATAACAGTGAGACAATTCTAGAATTCTTTTTAATTTTTGAATGTCATTGAACAAAATGGTGTTTATTATTCTCTGTTATTTAAGAGGATTCATATCAGCATATTCTATACTAAGACTGCGTTGAAGATATTCTTTAGGCAGATTTCTGTGTTCCCCACTGACTGGGACTAGTCTCTTACCATCAACATCAAAACAGGGAGTCAGACTCCTTGGGAGGACGCAGAATGCTAGGGCTTGTGATGCCTCAGGAGAATTTCACGAGGTCTTTTGCCTCTAATCTCTGTGTGTGTGTGTGTGTGTATGTGCTTGTCTCCCTCTCCACCTTCCCCCTCAATGTCCCTAAAAGCTCCCTCTTCACTGGCAGTGTGAGAATAAAGCATTTTAGGAGATGGTCAGAGGTGGAGGGCTGCAGCTTAGGCAGGGGTACAGTCTTGTGCAGAGATGGTGGTAGGCAGCACAGCTGGGGCTGGCTCTTCTTCACGTTCCCGGGGAGCCCAGATTGCCAGCTGAAGTGGCCCAGGTCAGCCTTCGAGTTGCTGGGGTGGACAGGGGCGTGGGAGAGGGGGGTCTCTGTGGGCAGGGGAAGGGAGGCTTGGATCAGAGAGGGGAGAGCACCTGCGGCAGCCAGAATGTAGGGGCTCTGGGGGCCTCTGGCTGAGTGTGAAAAGATGAGGCACTGGGGAGACGGGAAGCCCTTACTGAAGCTGGGGTTGGAGGAGGGGGAATAGCTAGGTAAGGCCAGTTTCACTAAGTTGACATGTTAGATAGTTGGGGTGGGGCAGATGGGGGAATAGCCAGGATGACTCACTACAGTCAGGGAAAGGGCTTGAAGCAAGAAATTAGGGTACAAGGAGTTCACAACAGTCCAGAGAGGTAGTATGAATACGTATAGAAGGGGTGAGCAAGGGGGATACAGGATCCGATCTAGAACATTTGAAGTCAGTACTGCAGAAAGGTGAATGCAATGCTGAAAGCATAGCTGAGCTAGCTTGCGGAGAGGCAACAGTGAAAATGCAGCAGCACAGACTTCAGCGGGAGCTGTACTAGCTTGAGAGAGTCCTGAAAATTTCCTTTTCAGTGGGAGCCGAACTAACTTGAGAAAGTCCTGAAAATTTCCTTGGACAGATAACCTGCACTGTAACACATGCCCTGACTCCAGCTGGTGTCTGAGCAAGTGAGATTAAAGCTAGTTTACATATCACTATATGAGGTACAGTGATATCTCTGAATGAAGAACAGAGATACCCTGAGGATTATCATGTAATAAATTTCCTGTTTTGACTTGTGCTGCTTCATAATGTGGTCCAAAAATAGGGAATCCACTTACCCGCCCCTGATATCTATATTAAGATATAATTTTTGCACGTATCTGAACCAGAAATTTGTGAATAATAATGTAGTATTTTAACTTTCACAGGGGTAGAATACCACATAACTGCTGATACTCTTCTGCCACATGTCACCTTTGTGATATGGAGGGAGGAAAGATGCATAGATATAGATAGATATATATATATAAAAAAAATTCAGAATAGGGCCCTTCAACTGTCACTGAACATAAATGCTGTACAAAAGTATGCAGGATAAATAGTGTGTACTTGTTCATGTTTTATGTCTGGTAATAGATGCCTGGGACAAGTCCTAAGTTCCTCTAAATATTTCTTTTCATTCTAATTAATGTGGGATTTTACATAATAAAACAAAGATACTGTACCTCTGAATGATCAAATGAAAAGACCAGTCTTTCATCTAATTAAAACTGTTCAATAACTTTTCAGTCAAGGGCTTCAAAAATTATCTTAACGCTTTTTCTCTTTTTCTGTTCCTTTTGCAGAACAGGGTAAATTAAATATTTCCAAAGAAGACTGCTTTTATTATCTGGAAAAAAACCCACTCTCGTGACTTCTTTTCTTAGAAGTTAGTTTTTACTACATTGGATTTACACATTACATATTTCTAAATTCAATTTAAAACAAGGAAAAATATTTTACTTTGGTCCTTCAGTGGTCAGTACTTTGGGTGAAATGTTTTGTTAAAGGTTATTTGTATTTACATTTAATAATGTGAATGTCCACAGCACTGAACACACTCATTCGTGTCTAATGCTGGGCACGTTAAAGTTTATTTGCAATACTTGTCTACCAGTAGCAGATATTAATTTGTTTCGTATTTATAAACATCAGAATTTGAAACTGAGTGGTTTCTTGCCTGCAGTGATCATATTAGAAGTCTAGGTTTTATAATATATTGACATGCTGACTTGATGCCACAAGTGCCCTTGCTTTTAGATATATATTTTTTCTTAAGTTCCTAGTTATTTCAGAAACAGAATGTAGTGTGGTTTATGAGGTGTGAGTAACTACCTTGCATGGATTATCTGTGCCAACATGAATAAAACAGTCTCGTAATAAAAGGAATGTGCAAATACAGTTAAAGCTTAATGATTTGGGCATATTTATTAGTATGGCATGTGAACAGCTGACAGCTTTCAGCCATGTAATACTGATAAGAAAGCATACACAAGCTTGTACTCTCTACTTCAGACCTGAAAATAAAAATTAAAAGCATTGGTTTCAACTTTATTGTATATCAGTCTTGAATATTTTATTAACCAAATAACGCTGTTTTAAACAAACGTTAGTATGCTTAAAAGGTGTAGTGTACTAAGAGTACATGTTGTAACTTAGCAAGACTTGTACAGTCATAGACCTTATTGTGTCAACAAATACTGTTTATAGTAACTTTATAAGGAATGGGTAGATTCTGTCTTAGGTTACTTCGATGCATCTGAGAAGTAAGTTTGATTGCATAAGTTCAGGTGGGTGTTCTTCCATTTCTCAGCAGAAGTGACTTTAAATAACATACAAACGTTTTAAACATCCTCATTGAGCTCTAGTGCCAAGAAATACTTCCAAATGAAAGGATATCTTCATATAACAGTGTGGCTTATAAAAACAGCCATTTTGTGCATTCCTAATCAACACCCCTCAGGAATGTAGGATTTTGAAAGTACAACTAATTATATTAAACCTAATTAAGAAGTCACAGGATAAATGGACAGACTTGGCTTTAGATGGCATTACAAAGTACAGCATCAGGAATCACAACTTTGTGCACTTTGATTTTATTTTACAGCCCTATTTTCTGTTTACAATGTGGATAAGGAAAAAGACAATCCAAAAGAGTGAACAGAACAGACAATTTTCTGTCAGTTCAAAACCGATGTTTTTCAGATTGTCTGACCTTTAGCCTTTGCACAAGGTTCCTAAACTGCACATTGTGGTCCCCAGAGAGTTCAGCTGTTGGAAGTGTAAGCAAGAGAGGCACAAGCATAGCACTGTGCCAGCTAATAGGGTGCAAAAAGTGAATAGAGCAAAGTTCATTAGAAAAGGACATGGTGCAAAATAGCTTGACAAGTGTTGCATTGAGAGATTCTTAATAGAAGAGAGATTATGATTTGCTCTGAAGAAAATGGTGATTTCAAAACTATAGGCTTTGGCATTGTTCCCCCCCACCCCAATCATGAATCTTAAATTCAGCCAGTTTCTGTTGATTAAGAAAGGAAGGAATGTGTGAATAAGATTGCTGAAACCATTATTGAATACACAATGAAATGCTTTGTTCTCTCAGCCAAATCAGAGAGTTATGGATGAGATTCAGATTATATTCAGGCATAAGTTCTGTGCTGTATGCCTATAAAACATGCCCTTAGATAGCTGTTAAAAATACAGTTCCTCCTCCTCTTAGGAAGATTACATCAAAAGAAAATAGCAACAAATGTGTGTTGTACTAATAAGGACTGTCAGACTGAGTCACAAGACTTTTCTGTGTAATAAGGACAAGCAGAAAGAATTTTATTCAAGCAAAGCTAAACTTTTGAACAAACCAAGTTTTTCCTTTAAAAGTTTCCAGATTTTAACTGTTAGGGAATAATAAATTAGTATGCATAAAGTATCATTAATAAATCTGCCTCCACTACAAAAGCAGATTATTTTCATTAATGTCAAAGATGTTATGGAAATTCTTCTGCTTCCGCTTAGTTTTACTATGTGTAGTATTACTGAAAAAAGAGTTGAGGCCTTTCTGCAACTGAATTAATGATTTATTTTTCTTTGAATTAGAAGATATAGATAGAAGCACAACTTTGAATTGAATAAAGGTGATGGTGTGATGGTCCTTCCAGTGCTTGTGGAATGAATACTGCTTGCTACAGGAAAGCCAGGAAACTTGCTGTTTTTCTAGAATGTTTTATTCTTACGGCACATTAAAGAGGATGCTTGGGATTTTTATGAAGCCTAATAAATATCTGTAGCCGTAATTAAGGATCTCATTTCAGAACAAAAGAATGATTTACAGGATTTTAATTATTTTAAGATCTTATCGTACATAGACTGGAAAATAATGTTGGGATCAAGGTTTAGTTTGATTTAAAGAAATCTTAATACTGATGAATGCAAGCATTTCTGTATGCATGTATGGAACACGTACGTGGATTAAAACACTCAGAACTCAGCCTCTGATTCCCATTAAGAGCATGTGTTTCATACCTGCACTATTTGAGCCTAAACTGTTGTCATATAGTCCATTTACTATACATGGCATAATAATAATGCGTTAAACTGAGTGCACCCAAAGACCTAGTTCTTGTTATCACTTAGGTATTTGTGCTTTATGAGGTAACACCTCTAGACATCTGATAGCACAGGAGATGTGGGAGCAGAAAGAAGGGCACACTTTCCAAAATCTGGCTTCATATAAAAACATACAAATTCGCGAATAAAAATTTTATTTGTGCATTATAAACAAAGACCAAATATGTTCTTTCACAACCAAATGTTCTTCCGCACTACCCAATGTCATTGGTGGGCCTGCATGTTCCCTGACCCATTTACTTTTTCTTCCTTGGAATTTTTCCCTGCACTGATTCTGAGGTCATCATAAATTTCCGCACTTGTGGAAGCCTGACCAGAGTTACTGTTACGCATACTTGTAAGCTCTGTAACCACGTGGGGTAGAGAGTAAAATAATGTGCTGTGCTGCTAGTGTGAGTGTATTCAGTCAGCCTACTGCATCCTGGAAATACCAGATTTACTGAGATTTATTGTGGATACACAATATATACGACACTAATTGGAAGTTTCTGCTTTACTGCATGTATGCTACATAGCATCTGTGCTACACATACTTCTGGCCAAAAAACCCCTGCAAGAAATGTGATAGTGCTAGCCAGAGAGATTCAGGTTCTAGCTATCCCATCAAATTTAGCATACCTGAAATAATGAAATGATGAAATAATGATAGTGTGTAGTTATCCTCTGAGACTGTATCGCCAGTGCCAGCTGCTGCAGGAAAAGGAAAATAGGGCTGTAGTTTACGTGGATGATGATTTTCTGCCATCTGTATTATGCAAACCAGTTTCTGGAAGGGGAGCTTTTCTGAGTTGCCACGCTTCTGTTACGTTGCTGTGACACCAACTAGACTGAATTCAAACTTGCAAAAACTTCAGTTTATTTGGCAGAATTCATCTGTGCTCACACTGAAGGACTCCACGTTTCCCCCATGTCACTTACTCAGCTTTGTGTTACACATCTTATAAAGGATTGGAAAGGGTCTGGTGGTGTTAATTACACCTAGGCACACAACCACAGCCTTTTAGGTTAGGAGGAGCACCCCGAGAGATTAAATTCTTAGTAGCAAATACAAAACACATTATCCCCCTTTTATAGACTTATGTGGCTGGTGGCTATTGGAGACTTCAATGATTTCCTAAGCAGTCACAGAAGCTGCTCTCTGTTCAGAAGTTCTCTAAAAACAGAGTCAGTGTTATTAAAAAGCAGATATTAAAGGCAGTGTATATCCTTAGGGTCCAGATTTGCACTATTTAGTAGAACCTCAAACAGTTTTTGCTCCTATGCAATTCCTACCAAAAAAAATTAAAGAATGTGTAACAGAGAAATGCTGGGCTGTTACTACCCCTCCCTAACTCTGGGTAAGAATCCTCATCCCCTTCCAGCTTAGGGAAATTCACTGGCACGGAAAGGTATAAATTACATCTCTGCATGCCAGCTTCAGAAAACCTGGCCACAAATACTTAAGCTGAGAAGATTTTACTCATTCCTTTAAAGGACAAAGTCTTCTGCTTTCTCTGATCTCGTAGCATAAAAAAAAATCATAGAACAATCTTTAAGTGAAAGGATAGTTAAGTAAACATTTATTTTAGACTTTCATTATTAAGTGCAACTACTTAAAAGTGAAAAATTGCTATCAAGGAGGGCACATGTGAAACTAGTAAAATGAGATAAAAGTGTAGGAGAGTGAAAAAGCAAAGAAAAAGTAGCTTATAGCATAACAATTAACCACCCTTCCTTTATTCATCGCAGGATGATCCATTGTAACTGAATTAATGGTGAAACATTCAGCAATAGGCCTTGGTAAGGAAATAGGAGTAGTGTATCAGGATATCCTTTTTCCACCCCAGAGTAGCAATACTTTCAATTTTATATACAACGGAAGTAATTAATTGTAACACAAAGAAGCACAGCTGTGTTTCCTGATGGCCACACGTGCAATAGCTACTATTGTTTAGCATTTTGAGTATGTACACTGAAAACTGCTCAACTGCTTTGAACACTTTGTATGTTGGGGATTTAATTTCCATTAGTAGCTTTTGAATTGATAGTGGAATTTTAATATGCTATTATCTTAGATCCAGTCCTGCATCCCTAATCAGGTAATTTTTTGCTGATGCCAGTGGGAGTTTAAACTGAATTAGGCATAGCTGCCAAATCCGGAGATTTGCAGACACAGGCCAATTTCTCATTGGGAGCAAAGGAAGTTATAGACTATTTGTCAGGATTTGCTTTTAGTTGTATGTGTTTCTTGAACTTGTTCAAGTCCCCGTACATATTCAAGTATCTTAGAGACTAAGGGAGAAACATTTTATTGCTATACCTTTATTACATATTTTCAGACATATTAGCTGACTGCTGTGACTGAAATACAAGTATATCCTTGTCCTATTTAGTAGACCTTTATTGTTTTGGTTTTGCTAGAATATTTTGCTGCATTTGTTCTTATTTAACAGCAATGCACTCAGGGCTAAAGATATGTTTAGACTGAGAAAAAAAATGAAGGACTTGATTAATTGAAATTATTTCGCTCCTTTGTTTTGTATAGGATTCAGATCTGTTTCAGTCTAACAAGCTTGGAAGAACATAGCATTTTCAGTCTCATAAATGTCCATCTTTGTAAATTGCTCCACTACCCGCTATACCTGCCAGAAACGCACCCGCTTGAATCCACGCCTCTTGAGGGCAAAGCTGTTATACACACCAAGACAGAAATCTTCCGTATTGAAAAGAATGCTCCTTGCTTAACAGCAGGCTTAAAAAACATTTCCTCTTTCAGCATCGGTTCAGTTTCTGCTGCTGAAAAGGATCGTTATCAAGAAGTTAATTTTTTGTTAAAAAGGCTTGAGGGGATGAAGCCTCAGCATCAGCAGGAGATATGTTAACAATACACTGCGGTTTTGGACCTAAGGGTTATCCAAACTTGTAAAAGTAACTAACAGATACCTCTTAGAAGGTGGAGGAACACAAACATATCTTAGATATACTCATTCTCAGAGAGAAGCTAATAATGAAAACTTCCTCGCAGACCATTTGGCACTGCAGACTGATAGTTAACTCAGAATATAAATTTTAAAATCAGCACTAGAGTCTAACTCTAAATGCTTAATCTTCTCAGAGCAAACGAAGACTTTAAGGATTTTATTTGCATGCATCTAGAGGAAAACGTATCACTAATCCTCCAAACTGATGTGACTGAAACACCCAGGTGAAGTCTCTGCTGAGCCTACAAACACGTTTTTTGTTTGTGTAAGACTTTTAATGTTCTTGCTACCCAACTTTGGCTTTAAGAAAAACAAAATAATTTGAAATGTTTCTTTGTATTTATAAGGAGACTTGTCTCAGGGTTTATTATGGCCTGGTGAAAAGCCTGGAATATGCTTTCTGTACCTAGGAGTTCATAAAACAAAAACATACAGCTCAACTAGGGATAGGAAGAAGAAACAGAAAAAGCAACAGAAGTTTGGTTCTTGACTGGCAAAATGTCTCCTGGAGCACTTGTAACATCAGGCAAAGTGCTCCCATTACTACCACCCTTTGCAAGATGCAGTCGAGTTCCCTACTACACAGCGCGGTAAGGAATCAGTCACATCCCGCAGCGGCTGCCTGAGGCACACGACAGGTATAGCCACTATGTTCTCCTCCCTCCTCGTCAGCCTGCACAAGGCTAAAGAAGAATTCAGTCTGCAGGAAGCCAGAAGTAACCCCAAAATGCACCAAGTGCTTAAGCCGTGGGAACAGTTTCCCGTTTCCTCGAGCCAGTGCTCTGCACGTCGAGCTGATACGCTTGGGAGTACCTCCCCAGTGCTCTCCAGTGCGGCACGGTGCTCAGTGTCACATCACGTTTGCTGGACTGAAGGTTGGCCGGGGCTTGCAGTGCTGATGAATACTTTTGCCTTTTTACTATCAGTACTTCGCTAGCAGAAATTTTTAAGAAACACCTTTCTTCACAGATTTGATTCTGCCTTATTGAATTAATTACACTTACATATAAAACACCTAATAAAATCCATGACATTTCTAAGCAACAGACAGCCAAATAGATTTATAATCAAAAGAATGTGCTTTCAAGTAAAATAATTCTGAAAAAAGACAAAGCCAAATTCACGTCATTTTAAGTGAAAAAACTGTGTCCCTGGCTGAAGGGTAATTTTCTTTTAATATGTAACATGGAATATTTATTTTGGTAACAGTAATAGAGAAGTACTCATCTAATTGCAAACAGTTTTCAAAAATATATTTGGACCACAGATTTAAGACATATGAATTCCAGAGACCAAAGGGAAGAAGGATCTACAAAGATAAAGTCCTATCACATGGATGACCTTCTCCCTATATATACCTCTTTGTTCTTAAAGATCTTTTGATATTTAAGATTTGCAGTTCCCAAGTGATTCCAAGAACTAATAAGAAATTCCTGGAGAGGAAATGACAAAGAAAGCAGCTGGAAGATGATCCAATTCATGATTTAATTTTTTTTTTTAAATACAGCTCTCTTCATCATGACAATCAGTCTTGAACCGCTTCTTCTATAGTTCATGTTAGACTTCCACATCCCATCCTGGCCAAATGTCGAATGAACATATGTTTATTTTCAGACTACGGAATCTTTGAGTGTTGCTCAATTAACAAAATAAATACTTCATGTTACCAAAACCTGATGCGTCCGTGTTTCTGCAGATTCCTAACACCTTCACCAGGCGAGATGTCTGTTACTGATTACTAGCCCACTGGAACCCTGTGTCTTTCCGAGTGCCTATCACCTAAAGTGTTCATCTTCTGGTTTAACTAGGTATCTCTACCTATTCTACAAGGTAAATCAAGCAAAACAAATCAGGTTTGATTCTTCATGGTTTACTTGACAAAAATCTTAGGTTAAATTTCCACAGTTACCTTCCTTTGGGGAAATACAGTTGGGTTCTTCAGGCGGTGCATGAAGAAAACTCTTACGTCATCAGGTCGAACATCTCACACGTCAGGATCAGTCAACAATCCCCTCCTCACACACAGACCGCTGTATGATTGTTAATAAGGAATTTTAGTCTACTCACGTTGTTGCATACTTTTGCTGTAAATCTGTATGTTTCCAAAATGACAGTTTATACCTGTCTGAAACTGGAAACATGCTGTAAGTACTGCCCTGTTTTGAAAGACACCAGCACTTCCCACATGATGTTTCAGCAGACATCCATCACAATCCACATACTTTCCAAGGTTGTTACGATTCATTATTTTAAATCAAGATGCAGTTCTGTCTCCCGCAGACCACCCTAATTTTGTTACCATGTAGTTTACTTTTACTGACTTTATTCTGTGATTAAGACAAGTATTTACACAGTGCTCATTTATGCAGATAATAGACATATTGGCCATGGCAATGCAAACTTCATTCTCAGCAACACTATTTCTGACCTGTCAGGGACTATCACTTGCGATACCTTCAGCGCCTTGAGTGCCTTGAAAAGTACTAGCCGAGGCAGCAATTTGTGTGACATGCAAGTTTACTCATCAGAAATTGGATGAAAATAGCCAATCCATTTCACACAAGGGATCCAATAAATTGTGAGGCTAAGTAGCTTTTGCTAAATTCATGCATACTGGATTTAAACTAATAACCCACCTCCGAAAAGGACAGGACCATATCACCACACAGATTAGTGCTTAAAGAGATGCTAGCTCTGACAGCTTTGGTTCTGGTTGGGAGCACACACACGCATGTTGCATTCTTCTTCCATATCGAGCGTCTATTCTGTTGCTATAATCTGATAGTAGGCAGAGTGGAAGAACAGCAGACTCATATTTTCCTTTGAAATTATAAACATAAGCATACAAGTTCTGTATTGCTTGGCATGAAAGCTGTGATTTTGTCTTTCTTTCAGGCTGTCTTTGTTTTGGACACTGACAGATTTTTCTGGATGATGGTCATCGGAAAAAATTTTCTAAAAGTCTAGTAAGACAAGACCTGTATTTTTTAAATGTCCATCACCATAGTATCTGGCCACCTACACTTACTAGGTGTGACTTTAACTGCCTACATTTTAAAGGAGTCTGTGAAGTTGATAGGTTTGAAATTACACTTCCTCTTTTGGTTTGCTGTATGGGATGCTTATGCAAGCTAAGCACTCGCCTAACGATCCACGGGTATAACACAAGTGAAAGGACATTGCAGAGCCGTGCTCCCATCTTACATTCAGAGGTGGCAACTCTGGAGTGGAGTACACATTTACAAGTCCTATCTGATACCGGCACGCAAAAATGGAGCTTGACTGTGGAAAGGTCAACAAAATAAGCGAGCCTGTGCTTCCCACAATATATGCACATGTGGCTATTTGGCACCGATAAGCGAGATTGCTTCCCAGTTGGTGACTCTCTGGACACAGCTTATCTGGGCTGGCATCTTGACACTAGCAATTGCTAGTGTCCTGAAGGCCTACAGGGTGTTTTGGTCTAGAGCGAAGGGAAACTGAGTAGGTTTGCATGCGCCATATGATCTTTGTTTCCCCATATAGTTGGGTTTGCATACAAAGTTCGTGATGCAGAGTAACCGAGCGATGGGACACGTGAAAGGGAAGACCGTGTCAACAACACCACTGCCGCCACTTTGCTGAGCGAAGGATTAAAAAAAAGCAGCCCAGGTGGGAATTGTGTGGTCTCCTTGTCATAGGGCGTACTGTCATTAAAGCTCCTCCTGCGCTGCTGCTGCTGCTGGGAAACATCACTTGAAGACAGACAGACAAATTATTACTTTGCTAATTTGTCCTAATGACGAGGAGCTTGGAAATGCAATGCAAATCATGGCCTTCAGCAACCTTATCAGTGAGCAAAGCAGCTCATTGCTGAAGCTCTAATGTATCCCAATCTAACTAACCGGGCTTATTTATTTAGAGGTACAGGAAATGGGAGAAAGCAAACAAACAGTTCTGTCCCTTGCAATGGAACTCTATCCCTCATACAGCACTGCAGCGTCAACCTTTTCAGAACGATTTTTCCACCGAGCTAAAAGGCCCGCTCGAGGCCCTCATTCTTCCCGACGCTGCTGCCCCCGTCGCCTGCTCGTTGCCCACCCCGGCTCACGCACAGGCCCCCTCGAATTCACATCAAAGCTCTACAGTAATCCTCCACCCCACCTACTCCGCGAATCCTGGCAGCTCGTCCATTTTCCATGGCGCCAACTCCACCAGCATCTGGATGGAGCTCCCTGGCCCGGCAGCCATAACCAGCCTCCGCTGCTTCTCCCGGCTCCATCCCTCTCCTCGGCCTCCACGACACCTCCTTGGCCACCGTTTGCCCTCACACCTTCCCGGCCTTTCCTCGAGGAGCTCCCGCACCCTCCGCGCCGGGGAAGCCCTCCTGGGCGGCGGGAGCGGGGGGG
>VZTV01104167.1:0-21190 GCA_013400875.1 Anhinga rufa | reverse complement strand
CCCTGGTGCCGCGAGGCCGGGCCGGGCGGCGGGGGGTCCCTCCCTGCCTCGCTCCTGCCGTGCCAGCCTCACGCCCAGCGCGCCGCCGGCTGCCCGCGTCCGCTGCGCTTCGGCCGGCCGGGGGGAAAAGCCTGGTCTGGCAAAAAACAAACCCATAAACCCGAATGGCCCCGCGTACCTTCCTAGCGCCCTTCCCGGCACCATCGAGTATGGTGTTTTCGTAACCGGTTACAAAATCTACTGAGGAGGGGTTAAAACCATGAACGGCTCTTTACCACCCTGCAATCAGCCACCCTCCGATTGTATTTATTTATTTTTTTTCCCTAATATTAAGAGCGAATTCCGCAGCAGGGACTGGTAGTAAGTTGGGGTTCTCCCATTGAGCAGTCGCCTGTCACTTCGGGTGGAAGGTTCTGTGAGGATCCTTTCCAGTGTGAATCGATTGCGGTTCGAATTTACATTTCTTGTTCTCTGTGGACAGGTAATTATTTTTCAGTTCTTTTATCGAGTTAGAGTCCTAGGGGTTGTTCAGGCCTGTTATCGGTAGGAATAGAGAAGCTCCTTTTGTAGGCAAGGAAGACTCTGCTGGATTGAAAAAGTTAGCTGATTTGTGGTAGAGCCTAGTGCTGGAATAAAAAAGGTACACCAAAACGATTTATATGCAGGTACTTTATCAAGTCTGTAGACAGAAATACACCATGTCGTGGCATTTGTAGCAGCCTGGAGAAAATTCTTGCTGGCAATCTATTTGTCCTTTGTTCTTGTACTTTTGTTCCTTTTGTAA
The DNA here is from genome assembly GCA_013400875.1 of Anhinga rufa. Classification (NCBI taxonomy): domain Eukaryota; kingdom Metazoa; phylum Chordata; class Aves; order Suliformes; family Anhingidae; genus Anhinga; species Anhinga rufa. The sequence goes on along the minus strand of VZTV01104167.1, from coordinate 20,406 downwards.
CTTTCTCTTTTCGCTAGGTTTCGTTTGTTATGCGAGCGAGTGTGTGTATTTACATAGAGGCAAAAAAACCTCGTAGGCTTTTAAGTTCTGGTCTGAAATTTTGTGGAGGATCTTCTTGCACAGCTGTAAGATTAGTATGTCCTGCTGGCTGCTCCGTTCCCGGGACAACAAATCGATGTGGCTCAGTCTGAATCTTTTTGATTTGGTGTGTTGTTTTTTTGTTGTTTTTTTTTTTTAATTGTAAAATAATTTAGGTTTGAAAGGGACCCCTCTGGATGTTATCTGGTCTGGCCCCTGTTCAAATTAGAAGAGAAAGCTGTCGGTAAATTGCAAGCCTGAAATAGCATGGTACTTGGAATTCACTGATCAAATATGTGTTTACTGAAACAGTATGTAGCTAGTGCGTAGCGTCAATGTGTGGGACCCAAATCTAATGTTTTTGACACTGCACTGCAAGATCCTCACAGTGAGAACTGTGTGCTTTGTTATGAAAATTAGAAATACTGAATATGGTAGAGTGTGCAAATGATGTACCTGCTTTTTCTGGATACCAACATTCAGGAACTGAGAATCTGAAGTGTAAGTGATGTGACCAAAGTAATGAAATTTGTTCTTGATAGTAGTTGGTGTATTTCTGAACTACTTCAGGTCAGGGCTAACAAAATTTTGGTTGCGTTTGGCGATTGAATATGGTGCTTGATCAGATGTGCAGCAAACAACGCCTGCTACCTCTTTTCAAAATAGTCACGTTTGCTATAGGTGAGCATTACTGTAGTGTGACGTGTCGTGGAGTGTTGTGTTGCAAAGAGAAAAGGATTTTGAAGAAGCAACAGATAGCTTTGTCTACTTCCCAGAGTCCTGAAAGGCAAGCAGTTGATGGATAAATTGATTAAAAAAAAAAAATTATTATTTTTTCTTGGTTTTAAAATTGGGAATGAGGATAATGTTTTAAGTGTTCTCTAAGAAGCAGTATACAGATTCCACAGCTATGTAATATTAAAAAAAAATGTAGGGGAGGACCTGCTAAATAGTCCTTAAATTATATTTTTTTGGAATGAGAAATCAGTGCAGGCTATGTTCATATTTTAAAAGAAAAAAGCGTTTTGAAAATAGCGATATTTAATAACTCTGAATTAATGGAATCTCTCTTAAATTGTGCATCAGCCAGCGTAACTAAGAACTCTACAGCTTTCCAAGGCACAGTGGGGCACAAACGTGTGGGTAGGAGGATCTGAGTACATCCCCTTCACAGAAGGGATCAAAGAACAGATATTAGCGCTTGCACTAATTTTGGTATAGCCAGGCTTTCCAAGAGAAACAAACCCGCCTTCTCCAAAGCCCTTAAAAAAGCAAACAAACCAAAGGAAAAAGCCACCCCTCCTTTTCTTTTTTTGTTCATCGTTGTGGCTGGTAACTTTTATGATGAGGACAGTGTCTCTCTCCAAGAGCCAGGTAATGGTCTGACACGTGGAGCTGCAGCAACTTCTGTGGTAAATTGCTGAAAAGCATAGATGGATGCACAAGAGCAGGCAGTACCTGGCAGGGAGTGTGTATGTTTCTCCCTTGCTTATGTCAAACATCAGTTGAAGATGTGTCCTTTCTATCTGGGTGTCTGGGAAAGTGTCTGGTATGGCTTGGTTCCTCAATAAAAAGAGGGCACTTCAGCACTTGGGATTTTCTTCACTTAACCTTACAGTCATCTGTAAATAAATGACAGAGCAACTCAGTAATTTAAAGACATAGCGCATCAGAGTTATACATGGGTGCAGATGGAGTACTTAGAGCATCCAAAATCCAGGACGTGGGGGTGGGCGCAGAGTGCATGTGCTTGGTGGCCTGACGGCAAACTTTTCCTTTCACTGCTGCTGATTTAGTGGTTCCACTTCTTCCTTTCTTGGACAAGATCTGCAGAACCCTCTGCAGTTGCCCCACCACACTCATGCTGATGGTCCCCAGTCCGATGATGTCTTCTGTGCCTTTCATGGTGGTCAGTGCTTTAAAAGGAAAGCCAGGAATTTCTTGCTGCCTGGTTTTCTTGCAGTCCCTTAAAAGTTGCCCTGAAGTCTGTTGAGGGTTTGATATTCTCAGACATAAAGTAGTTTTACTTATTCTGAAAAATGTTTAAAAGTGAAAACAAATGTAAAATTTAACCTGCTATATTGTGTCCTTTAAAAATAATATGGAGACAGGAATAGGTGATCCTTGAAATACGGCAAAAAGCTGAAATAGTCACCTTGTCTGTCTTCATTGTATGGAAAACATCATTTTAGCGTTCTGAATGTGCTTATCGAGAAGATGTATGGAATAGTGATTTTGTGAGGGATTCAGTCCAGAAACATCTGCTCAGTACTTTGTGCTCTGGATGTATTATCCTCAAGAAGTTTAGTCTGATACAGACAAGTAGCTGGCCCGCTGCTGACCAGGCAGTCAACGAGGGGACAAGCCGCTACCTTGCTGGGATGGTCTTCAATGTGAATTGGCTTCCCAGCACCTCACCAGGTGCGTTTACAGAGCACATTAGGTGTATTATATGCCCACTCTCCCCCAAAAGCAAAAGAAAGCAATTATTCTGCTACTCTTCAATACGTATTTTGAAATTCACTGTAATAGGTTTATGACACTGCAGTGTTTTAGGTCGTCATATATTTGATATATTGAGAAGCCCGAGAACTTCATTCATGTTGTGGTAGTGATAAGATGCATGAGTTTCTGGTTATGACCCTGTTGTTTCAGCTGTACACAAATGGTATGAAAAATATGGTCATTCTGTTTTAGATTTATAATCCAGATAGTTTTATTGCTTGCCATTTTTCTAATGGGTGTCTTGTAGTTGCCCTCCCGTTTTGTTTGAATTCTGCGTGTTTCAGTTAGGTTTACTGTTCTATAATGGTCTGGTTAATAAAATTCAAAATAAGAATTAAAGTAGGAAAATAAACTCTAGTTCGTGACTGTGATAATATTCGTAGGTTGTATGTGCATGGTTAAAGGAGAAGCAACAGCAAAGCCTTATTTAAGGTCTGGTGTGTTACCACCTCAGAATTTCTGCAGGGACATCTACTGTTACAGGGAAAGCGATTGGGGTAACGGAGCCTGCGAGTCACCCACCGAGTCTGCACCAAATTCCCTGGTGGTTGTGTTCATTGGCAGGGGGGAAGTGTTCTGAGTAGCATGAAGGGTATGAACTTTATTTCGTTGTTTTAAAAGGTTCTGATAAGGTAAAATCTGTGAAGTAGTAGTAGTTCATAGGGTACGTACCTGCAGAATGTGGCTGAGTGCTCTGACGTTCATTTTTTCCCCCAAAAATAGAATTTCCCAAAATAGCGAGGAAAATATAGTAGGTTTAAATGTAATTTTAGTATGTGACGAGTTGGCTGTGCATTAAAAGGGGAAAAAAAAATCAGTATTACTAACTCGGCTCTGCAGTACTGTAGCTTAATTTGCATCATATGTTATAACAGCAGTAATGCTTTTTACAGAAATTTGAAATCACTTGAATTTTCTCAGTGTCTCCTCAGATAATTGCTTCACAGGGTGGCTTCAGTCAACTTTATCAGCATAAAACATGGAAGCAACTAGCAATCCTTTGTGTCTGTATTCCCTCAGTTCACCATCTTAAAGAGAAAACTGTCAATCTTGCCATGTTCTGGCCGATAAAAGTACAAGCAGATGTAGCAGGGATATGTCAGAGAAGTATCAAAGAAAGTTGCAGAAGATACATACCAGGATACAGACCTGCTTCATGGAAGCGATCTCCTTTTCACTGCTGCAGCTGCTGAAACGGTCTGAATTTGCTTTTTTCTGAAGCCTCTTGTCCTTATAGTATTAATAATTAAGAACTTTTTCTTGATTGGAAAAAAAAAAAAAACAAAACTAAAAGTGTTTCCTCTGTGAGAAGCTGATCCCAAACTTGACTGGAAATCAGTGGGCAGGGCCCAAGTGACTTCTGGAGGACTGAAGTCATCAGAGATTTAACTTCAGCAGAGAATTAATATTCTGGCCATGAAAAATTTGTTGTGCAAATGAATACATTATGTGCTAGAGTCAGAATTCCAGGGATATAGAAGTGGCGAATAAGCTCAAATACAATTTTCTTAATTAATCTTTCTTTTTCCTATTCTTTGTTCAGCTGGAAATTCACAGTGCAGTGGTGATGCAGAGGCATAGGCGCAGTCCCGTGTTGTTGTGCAGGGCTATAGAGGGCTTGAAAAGGAAGCACGAAGAGATAAGTTGTGAGGAATTGTTCAGCAGGAAGAATGGATACTGGAAATAGGAAATACTCTATCATCCTATTGTCCCCTCTGCTTGGGAATGAAATAAAGTGGAGAGCAGTACGAGAACAAGAGTGGCTTGCTGGAAGAGAGAGTGAACCTCAGTGACAGGAAATGTGAATGAGAAAACCAGAAAGCTGTGTAAAATGTGCTCCTCCTTGCTCCGTATCCTTCTCCATGGAAGAGAAATTCATCTTTTACAAAATGCCTTGGAGAAGGTTTCAGAAACCCTCCTGTACCCTGCTCTGTGGTGTCCGAGGGATAAGTCCTGCCATGATCAGACACTGGTCTGGACAACTGAGAGTTAATTACGAGACACTGGATTTTGGGACAGGGCAAGGGAAGGCATGGCCAGCTAATGACGTGCAGCCATTCTTCTGAGACTCAACACCCAAAAAAACCATGGACTAGCTTCTGATCAGATTCAGAATTTAGCAATGATCAAGAAATCAGTAGTGGTACTGAGCATTAAGCAGAAATGTCCCTGATGATGGAGGATAAGGGAAGTTCTGTTAGGAATTTTATTTGTATTGCTTTAAAGTATTTTTTAAAATGTGTTTTGAACATCTCCTCTCTTGAAGACAAAAATAAAATAAATCTCACAGGACGTAAAAGTGCTTTTTTTTGCTTTTATGTATTGATTTATTTTTCTAATTTTATCTTCTATATTTACTAGTTCAGAGCCATTTAATCTTTTTTTGTGAAAATATCCTATAGAAAATTTTCTGAAGTAGTATTCTGAAGTGTATGACATTCATTAGGACTGAAGATCGTGCCCTTCCTCACCCAGGCTAATTAGTACCAGGAGCTTAAAATTAAAATAAAATAGAAGTTTGATAGGTTTTGCAGCCAGTCTCTCTTATTTGCTGAGCTGAACCGGTAATCGTACTAGTGATAATTCTTTAAAACTCATAGTGTGGACCAAAGTTTCAGACAGACAGTATTGTATGACCTAGTCTTCTACTTTGGTTAGATGAACGGAAGTTTTTTTGAACAACATGAATTCCATTTTAATTTCTTTTTTTTACTACTTTGGTATTAATTGATTCTTTACTGAATTGATTTAAGTTTACAGCCACTGGTACTGGTTCATGCTAATCTTTATATGTTTTGTAAAGCTCTTTTGGTACGTGGTGAGTTGTTTTTTTTTAAGTTTACAACTATAATTGATTTAATACTACTCTAATAAGAAGGAATCAAAACCTGGAACATTGTCCTGCTCCGAAGGTAGGGCAGAGGGCTCTGGTGAAGTGTAGGAACATTCCCATATACCTGATATTCTTGAGTTTCCTGCACTTAAAATTTCATGGAAGGAATGCAGTTAGAGACTCGCCAATTTGGGTTAAACCAGGAACTGCGAAATACAACTTGACCCAGACAGGACAGTTTTTATTCAAACCTAAGCCTCTGTTGAACCGTCTGTTTTTGTTCCGCCCCTGGCCCTGCTTCACTCCCCCACCTCTCTTCAAATTCACAGCTTTTTAAATGTAGAGATGTTTCTAATTTAGAAAATTATTTTGGCATAATGAACTGAAACAGAAAGGAGGGGACTAAACTGAGGGAGGTCAAAAAAACCAGATGGAAATAGAAAATCTGAAAACATCTAGTAAAAAAAAAAAATCACCCTTGAAATAATGGAATCTAAATGCTGAAATTATACATCTGTTTGGCAGCTGTGCATTCCTTAGCCAGAGGTTCTGCTGCAGAAATGGCATTAGTCAACTTTTTCTCAAAGTTTCAAATGCTGTTGTATAATATTTACATCTCTCTGTAATACTTTCAGTAATAGTCTTAGGAACCTGGGGCTGGGGGAAGAATAGCGGTTGAGGGAAGAGCTGGTGAGATGATGTCAGAATTTCCTTCTCTGTCCTTAAGCGTCTGTAGCATATACGGTTGTTCGCTGCAGTGAAATTCTGTGATTTTCTTTCTTGGTAGTTCTTTATGAGTATCTTAATTTCTGCTGACTTAATTTCATACAGGAAAAATAACCAATGAGGGTACACTAGTGAGAAAAGAATGTTACAAATGAAGAAACCTGCCTCAAGTGTTTTGCTCCCAACAATGGCCAGCAGTATTGCTCCAGAGGAAAGTGCAAGACAGTCTGCAGCAGATTGTCTGTGGAATTCCACCAGACTGCGGAATTACACTGCTCTGTGGAAGCTTCTTCCTACATCCCAGTAACCAGGAGCTAGTTGAGACTGTAGTGCACATTAAGTACATTTAAGTATATATCCACAGCATGTTTTTATTCAGCATCTTAGAATGTTAAACCATTTTAGTTAGAAAAGGTCTCTAAGCTCTTAAGCAAATTATAAAAATGTGTAATTTTACCTTTTCCTTTGTGTTCTTTTTTTCTTTGTACTGTTTTGACTGTGTTGGTGTTCATCAGTTACCTGTTGGCACTGAGATTTACATAAGTTAGAGCAGTTCTTTGAGCAGGGGTTGGTTTGAGTGCTGATGTAAACAGTGATGTAGTTAGTGTAAGAGCCTATGATGATTTTTGCTCTGTAAAAAGATAAGAACCAAGGTGACTCTTGCTTCAAAGAATTTTAGCCAAAATTTTAAAGTTTGAGGTTATGTAAGATAAATGTCATGGTTTTCAGAAATGTTGAATATAAATTTTAAAGTGTGTCTGTTTTGGAAGAAGTAATTGTTTACAGGAATATATTTTTTACTGCGTGTACTTGGAATGACTGAAGATAAAATAATTCTCGTTCAGGTTACTTTCAATGAGAAGAGAAGCTGGAAAGAAAGGCTTGCTGGGGTTTGAGCCCTGGAGTGCAGCGAGGTGGGCAGAAGTGGGACTTGTCCTTCATCAGAGCCCTCCTCCAGCAGGGTTTCTTATCGGAGGGTAGGAGCGACAGAACTGTGTATCTCCTTTCTCCGTCTATAACTGCATAGCACCTCTTTCTGTGTCTCCATGCATTTCATTTCCACAAGTAGTTATCGTTCCATTGTTGCTTTTGATTTTTCCCTCCAGCGTCCGTGACTTTGTCATAGTGTGAAATGAGGTTTTAGGCTATCAAAGTGTAGCCAATATGAAGATTCCCTCTGCACAGACTAAGTTTTATGCTCTGTTTTTTGGATTTGACTCCATTCGCCATATGTTGTGGAAAAGACTGGGCACAAATAGGAGAAATCAAGAGGTCTGTGTGCAGTTGCATGGCTGCAGTCTTGTTGAGATCAGAGATGTGGTGGGAGAGCTGGCACGGCTGGAGTGCTGCCGGGACAGGTTATGGGCTCTCCAGGAAGGGCAGGCGGCGATGGTGAGTGGTGCAGGGTGTTGTGGGTTTTTTTTGTGAGAGCGCTGTGGGAATGTGTGGAGCTCTGCCTTTTGGGTGGATGAGGAGTCAGTTGAGAGCTTATGGGTCAGGATTTAGCAGCAGGTCAGCACAGGTGATATTGGTGGGTTCTGATAGTCATTTCTTCACAGAATGCTAACCAGCTCAGTGAATGACTGGAGAGCAGCAGATGTTGTTTATCTTGACTTCCATAAGGCTTTTTGACCGTGTCTCTTGTAACATCCTCATCAACAAACTGATGAAAGTACAGACTAGACAAATGGACAGTGAGATAGACTGAAAACTGGATGAGCTGCCAGGTTCAAAGAGTTGTGATCAGTGGCATGAAGTTCAGCTGGGCACCAGTCACGAGCAATGTGCCCCAGGGCTCGACGCTGGGTCCTAGTACAGTGCGACATCATCATAAATGACCTGGATGATGGGACAGAGCGCACCCTCGGCAAGTCGGTAGGCGACATGGAACCAGGAGGAGTGTTTGATAGGCCAGGTGGTTGTGCAGCTGCTCAGAGGGACTGGGATGGACTGGAGAAGTGAGCAGAGAGGAACCTCATGGAGTTCAACAAAGGGAAGTGCGAAGCTCTGCACCTGGGGAGGAATAACCCCATGTACTGGTCCAGGCTGGGGACTGACTACCTGGACAGCAGCTTTGCAGGAAAAGACCTGGGGGTCATACTGGACAACAAGTTGAACGTGAGCGAGCAGAGGCACCCTTGCAGCAAAGAAGGCTGGCAGCCTCCTGGGCTGTGGTAGGGAGTGTTGCAAGCAGGTTGACGGAGGATCACCTCCCTTCAGCTCGGCACTGGTGAGACACATCTGGAAGGCCCTGGCCAGTTTGGGCTCTCAGAGAGAAATCGGCAGGTACCGTTGTGGCAGAGAGGTGCCAACAGCCTCGCTGGAAGCAAGTGACAGGGCCTGTTCTGTGTGTTTGGAAATAGTGTGGAAAGGGGAGTGGACGGTGAGGTGGTGAAATGTGTAGCTGATACAGGTGGTGTAAACTGGCTGTAGCAGTACTGAATGCCTGGATGATAAAATGTCAGATGAGGTACAGTAAGTGCAAAGTAATTTCATTCAGACAGAGGAGAAACAGTAATGGGCTCTAAATTAGGTATTAATACTTGGTGAGATCTTGGATAGTTTTCCAAACAGCTCTTTGCTGTGAAGTTCCAACTTCAGATTGCACCTATTTGCTTATGGTGTTTAAAACTTCCTCCCCCCCTGCCCCTTTCTTCCCTTTGGCTGTGTCTTTCCACTGTCACTTTTGTATTTGTGCAGTTGTGGCCAGGTGGAAGGTTGCATTTATTTGCTAATCTGGCTGAAAACTAACCCTATAAAAGCCCCTGGGTTTTCAGGAGTTCCAGCTCACTGTGAGACCATATGAGGAGTAAGGGGAGAGGAGGGGCAGTCCTTCCTGCCACAGTCCATCAGCACAGTCTTAAATAAGTTTAAGCCAATTTTGAAGCAACAGTCCATAGAGTAATTATAAGTTTTTTTAAAAAAACTGATTATGCAGCTGTACACATTCATTATATATGGACATGCATGTTATATAGTTCTGGTAACACAATTTTAAAAATCCCATTAAAACTAGAAGGTAATTTTTTTTTATTTTGGTTTGGTTCGTTTTTTTTTTCTTCCCCCAGCAGTACAAATGGGATGCAGTACTAAATAGGCTTGGGCTTCTTGAGTCAGGGAAGGAGAAACAATGGAGAGGGAAATGGTGATGGTAATCTATCAAACCTTAAATGAAATTAAGAAACTGATAGGGAATAATTTTTCACCACATTTTTTTTTCTTCCCTCCATGGTGTAAGGGAATGGCAGGTTACAAGCACAGTGAAATGTGGTGTGTGTTTCTCTCCTCACAGCTAATACTCTAGTTGATTGAAGAGTCGCTGCCAGAATATGTAGCTGGGGATGAAAGTATTGTGCAGGTTTGCAATCACACAGATTTATTGAAGGACATGTCCACTGATGGCAGTAGCACAGTCACTTGTGTCCAGCTGTAGGTCAGAAACCACACAGGCTTCTGATGGAGCAAGAGAGGACTCTGCTCTTCCTTCTTTCCCAACTGGTCTGATAGCAGGCAGTGTGACAAACAGACTGCTCGGCTAGACATCTGCTACAGTGCAGTAGGCTAATTCATATGCCTTTTATCACACCCACGCGCACCCGGGCACGTCAGCTCCTCTGCTGTTACATTCAGTAGTGTCTGCAACGCCTACAGCTTTTTTTTTATATTGCACTGGCATCTAGCTGCCTTCATTGACACATTCGTTGGGTTTGGTTTAATGATATTTCCATCAAACATGAAGTAACATGTTTTTAGTGTCTACCTTATCTTGAACATTTTCTGTTCAGGCTCTTTATTTTGCTTAGTGTGGAAAGACTGGTAATAGTTTCTGGACTGGAGGAGTGCAGCCAGGTAGACTTCCATTGATGTCTGCAATGAAAATCTGCTCGATGAATAACTAACTAGCAGATGAAGAGGGCAGTTCTGTGCTGCAGATAAGCAAGCCTAGCAGCCGGGTACACTCGAAGGGCCAGTTCTACTCCCTGTTAATGCCACCCTTGTGCGTCCTTGCCTTCTCCTTTACAGCAGCACTGGCTGGCACTCCTCTGTAGGAATTTAAACTGGCTGAAAGCCGATTACCTCTTTTGCTTTTTCTTTCCTTTNTTTTTTTTTTTTTTCTTTAATAGGCTTCACTTCTTGCCAGTCGAGCTGCGGTTGTGAGGGCAGACCAAGTGCCGGTGTTGGTGCACAGAACAAGAGTGCCCCTTCCAGACACAGCTTAGTTGTAGTGTAGTGTACCTGTGGGTAAGGCTGCCATTAGGGAGTGCTACCTGTTTTGGAACGCTTTTTTTCATTAGCTTGAATAATAGTGATTCCATGTAACTTCTTAGTGTATATTGAGTATATCCCCCCCCTCCCCAAAGCAAAAATGGGTTGAGCAGAAGCTTTACTTTCCCATCCCCACATTCCTCCTTGCTTTTCTCCTTTTGCAGTTGTGACCTTTGTTTTGTAGTTTTGTTAGGGTGTTTCTGTCTCTCATAGCATGTAAAGTTTTGAATTTTGGAAAATTCCTGATACCTAAAACTTCAAAGATGAGCTGCATGTATCAGCAGGCTTAAAGACTAGATGTTTAGTAAGATTACGGAGTGGATGTCACACTGTTTCAGTTTCAAAGGTCTTGAGCTGTGTTAATGTCCCCAGAGGTGAAGGATGTTATGATCAGAAGTGTTCAGTAAACTTGTTATGCCTGATAAGGGGGAAGTCAATATGCACATACTGTCCAGCCAGTGAGACATGTTGTTTGGCACCAGAGGACGTGGGAGGGAAAGAGAGCGAGAACTGTGGTTAGAGGAATATGCGTGTGAGTGGGGAAATGGAGATATTGCAAAGGACGGAGAGAGTGAAATCATACAGTATATAGGGAGAGAGCTGAGGCAATTACATTGGGCAAAGATATATACCAAAATAGAACATAAATCTATAGGAAACCAGGCCTTCCTAGGTCTGTTGCTCATAGTGCAACTTGTTTGATGTGTGATGACCTCACCCCGCCTCCGAATGAAGAGGAAAATTTGAGATTAAAGAATCACTTGAGATACAAGAACCAGAAATACCTTAGGTGTTTGTTTGGCATCATTGCCAGGGCAGAAGGGATCAATTCAGCTAAGTTTTTTCTTCTGTTTTCCTCATGTAACCTAGGCTTTAGTAGAACAGAGAGGAGGCACAATAAAATCTTTATATAGCAGAGACAGATATAACAATGTGCATGCTATTCCCAAATCCAAGGAGTTTTACAGAGTCGGTCAAAAGGTGCTTAAAGTGACGCAGCATCTGGCAAGTGAAATGTGGATGCTCCTTTCTGTGTATTACACAAAGCTGGCTCAGAGCTATGAATGCAAAAATATATTTGAGAATTAAATACAGTCTTTTAAAATATATTTTTCAAAGAACTGCTGCAGTTGAAGCAGATGACTAGCTTTTTGACAATGGACATAATGGAATTAAATGCCATCTTAACAGTGCAGTTGGTATGAGAGAATAATCTAAAAATATAGTGGTGAAATGTCTGACAAGGTCATAGGAGTACCCATGCAGCCACATGTTTATATATTAGTATGTATGCAGTCCACACTCCTCCACCTACTGAACCCATTATACTGTAATAGAACACAGATTCTGTATAAACTGCTTGCTGCAAATTCAGTTGTTTTTGAAAATGCTGGATTTGCCGACTGCTACTCTTTTTGCACTGAATTTTCTTTTCAGTGGGAAGCATTATAATCTAGAACTTGTACTTTTGGAAGGTATATTAGGAAATATTTCATCCTGAAGCAAACAAATTTGCCAGTGCTGTTGAATTTTTAATTTTAATTTAGAATGCAAATTTCTAAGAGTATACTTCAAAAAGAAATTTATTTAAAACGGTAATTTTGATATATCTTTCAGAAGATTGTTTCTGTGCTCTTGAAAGCAGCAATACATAGGCATAGCTTTATTTGGCTAGACTCACAGAGTTCAGTTATAGCTCAGTGGGACTGCTTGTGCATAGTTGTGTTAGAGATCGGTGTCTAAAGTGGCACTTGCTAAAACAGCAATGTTCACAGTCACGTTTCTCATATGAAGTCAAGTGTGTTCAAAAGGATGCTTCGTTTAGAATGACACGTGTCAGGGTCTGCGTTGCTCATGCACCCAGGAGTAGTACAATTGAAAAAAGGTAGAGGACATTTTCCCTTTCAATACTTCTTTTTAACGGTACTTTATGTAACCTATTTTGTGTGTCTTCTGCAGGTAATCATTGTTTCACCATGTATGTATTTGGCTGTGATATGTGGTATGTAACCCTTCAAACAAGGTTGTGATTGTGAAAAGTTGTTGTAAGCAGGTATATTTTCTGACACTACTTTTTCATTTGTTACAGTTAATTTCCACTGACAAGGTGAGTTTAGGGTTGTTGGGACTTTTTTGGTTGGTTTTGGTTTGGTATTTTTGTTGTTGTTTTTTTTTTCCCTCCCTCCAGTGACTGGTTGTAATCTTTGCTGTCATGAAACTTGTGCTGAACTGAAGTACTAAAGGCATTTGTGAATGTCCTCATAAAACATCACAGTCATGTTTTCTATCTGCTCTTTTGGAAAAGAGTGTGTTAGCAGAGAATCCTCAGTAAAATATGTATACATTCTTTTATTTTTAGCACAGTGGGCTGGACCCCTGTTTAAGCCTTCGGGATTACTTTGTATTTTTAGGGCTGTCTTAGTTTTATTAGTGTATAGTGCTTGTGTGAAATATCCCAATAATAGGTCTTGAGACCAAAACATGACCTGTTGGAGTGAAGGGGAAGTTTATGTTAAAAAAACAAACAACAAAGGACAACTACAGGGAGGATGCTGAGGGTGGAACTGTTATATATGACTTCTGAAAGAGAATCAACCCTAAAAACTTCTTCCAAGCCATGGCCATTTAATAGCTGTCAGGTAATCATGTTATGGTGTTTTGAGCTTCAGTTTTAATGTGTAAACATACTTGCTCTTCCACTTCTAACCAACAATTCGAATAAATTTTATTTCAACTGAGTAAGCATTATTAAATATATTTTAAAAAAAACCAAACAACTGATGATTTGTTAGAACATTTGGAGCATTTTCTGTTACCTTAAGGTTAATATAGAAATGCTGAGGAGAAGAGAAAATATTGTCAGTTAGAAATTGTGATCCTACTTTGAATTTTGGATATCTGATACAAGTTTTAAATCAGGAATAAATGATCCGGAAATAAATTCTGTAGATGAATAACAGATAAGAGAGGTTCCTTCGGGGAAGGATTTAAAAGGTTTAGAGTTTTGCATAATCTGAAAGGCGAAACGTATAGTGTATGATGCATACAAGCAAAATGACTGACTATATTTTGCCTTCTGTAAAATAACAAGAAGAGGTCTTGCAAATATACATAAATATTCAAGTCTTTTGGAAGCCGTAATAGCGGTATTCCATATTCCTCACTAGATGCTGGGGTTTTAGCATGAAAACAGTGCTTCGGTTCAACTTCTCTTAATATTTAGAACTTGTTCCTATTTTGTAGTTGGGAACCAACACAGAAGAAACTGTGTTAGTGAAAGATCCTATATCTAAAGATCCCTCAGCTCTGAATTTCTGGTTTTGACTTCTTAAATATATTTAAAAGTCTAGGCCCGAACCTTGATGACAGTGAAGAACTTCTGGCAGCCTTTGTTACTGGTGAGGTGTGTTTTACACGAAGAGAGTGACTCTACAGATAGAGCGTACGCTGGCCAAAGGTCTCCTCTTGGTAGAGCTGCAGAAGAATCGCCCCCCCTTGCCAGCGGTTTGCAGTGTCATATTTAGTTAAGCCAACAAAAGTATAAACTATCTCCTATGGAACTCGTACAAGAGGAAGTCAGTGTGAGCTCCTTCTTGCCACACTGATGACCTAAAGACTTGCACACTCCTGAGATACCTTGAGGGCTTTTTTTCCTGTTCCTGATAGAGTAACATTTGGTAGTGTGCTTCATGAGTAAAATTACTGCTGGAAAAATGTTTTTCAAGTTATTCTTTCTCTCTTCTTACACTGTGCTATTACTAGAATGATTGATAACTTTTTTTTTCAAGTCTTTGTCTCTTATCTAGCAAGCTAATGCTATCTTAGTAATTTCAGTATGTTCAGAATGGTAAAAATCTTGGCCGTTTTGTTTACAGCAAAATACTGTTTCTGAATTGCAACAGCCTTTTCATGCTACAGAAATATTATCTTTTAGAGAAAATAGATGGAGACCGTTTGTGTATGTGTAAGATCAGCTTGTACGTTCTCTTGGAGGGTAACTTCATGGAGTCATGGAATGGTTTGGGTTGGAAAGGACCTTAAAGATATCATTATTTCTGTGCATGTATGCAATTGACCTGAAAACTTGGAGTTTGCAGTGTTGTTGTATCCTAAATAAACTATATGCGTGTAGTTTGAAAAATTAAGTGGATCCATATGAAAGGGACAACTTTGTTTTGGGTTTATGAAGCGGCATTCAGAATGAAATTCTGCCTTGCTCGATGTGTTTTGGTTGTGAGATGCAAGGCTTTTGAGGTGAAAAAGAGCCATTCCCTATTCCCACTAATTCCTTGCTTCTGAGCAGGATCTGTTCGTTTCTAAGGTCGGTGAAAGTCAGGTGAATTTTGAGTCGGCGTAGAGAGGGACGGGCCGGGCCGAACGGGGCCTTCACGGCCGGGCCGGGGAGCGGCGCCGGGAACCAGCAGCTGGCAGAAACACAAACCCTGTCCTTCCCTGTTTCGGGAGAGGACGCGAGCAGCTCCATTCCCCGCTAGGCAGCCCCGAGATGCCATTTTGAGAGGTTAAACGGCTTTCTAAATGCTGCGGGGCGGGCGGGGATCGGGTTACCGGCCCTGTGTTCCGGCGCCCCCGCAGGCCCCGTAGGCCCCGCAGGCCCCGGCGGCCCCGTAGGCCCCGGCGGCCCGGAGCCGCCCCTGCCCCTGCCCCTGCCCCGCTCGGCGGGACGAGACCCGGGGCGGTTCTCCGTGAAGGGGCCCGGGAAAGGGAGCGCCGCTCCCCTCCTCCAGCTCCTTCTGGGGCCGCTCCTAGCGTTGCGGGCGCTCTCGACGTGAGAGAGACACCGTCTCGTCTAGTGACTTTAATTTCTCGAGGATTTAGGGGTTTTGGGATGCCTCCGAGTAAGCGTAAGAACTTATTCGGAAAGAACTTGGAAGTATTTTTAGATATCAGAAATCCTTGCGACTCTGTTTAATTTTGCTTAGCTGTAACAGCGTTTATAAGGACTTTCTGGAAACTGATTACTGTGCTAAAAATATTTCTTTGAGAGCTAGAAAGTTAATTATCTGATGCATTTATTGCCTTCTTACTTTTCAAGTTGCTACTTATATTTACAGTATTATGTAAATTCTAGGTAAATATTCACTTTTTTCATGGAGCTGCAGGTTTGTGTATTTTGCTTGTTTTCCCATCTCTTCCCATGGATACAAAACAGTAATTTGAAGTAATGTGTTTTAAAGATTCCCTTTTAATATTTGATCTGCAGCAGTACTCAGTTGTTCCTTGGCAGAACAATAGTTGTGTACTTAGTGCACACTCCTTAGAGCCTTCACCATTAAAAAAAAAAAATCAAACATGCAGGAGAATATCATAAAGGCTTTTTTATAATAGAGCCGTGTTTGTATTTAAAGCATCAAGTTGACTTTGGAACAGAATGCTCTGTGGAATATTTATTGTAGTTGTTACAGTGCAAAGATACAGCAACGTCAGCTTATATCTGCTCTTGCTGTAGGGTCATTAACGTGTCTTGTGTACTTCTCTGAGGCTGCATAAATATTTTCAGGTAAAAGAAATGAAGGAGGAAATCTTAATTTGAAACTCTGTGTTGTGTTATGGGTTTTGGTGTTGTTCCCCCCCCANCCCCCCCCCCTTTAATTCAGGTTGTAAATCATTCTGCCAACCAGGCGTCCATAACTGTTGGCTTCTTTTTTCCTATACCTTCTGTATGATATCACAAGAATGAGATAAATAATGATTCTAGATTTCCTTCAAGAGCTAAGTACAGTTTTGTTCACGGGAAGGCTCAGCAAGGGCATGAGATAAAACATTTATTGGAGCCTAAATGATGAATACTGTGTATCAAATGCTGTGAAATGTACAGAGCAAATCAACTTAAAAAATATCATCTCCCGCAACTGGCTGGAGTTGTATTATTTGTAAAATAATGTGAAGCTGTTAGATCATGGGTTTTTTTTCTTCATGGCATGTAACCTCTTTGTAGCAAAAGAGGTAAAATGATCCTGGTTGTGGTTAGCAATGCAGCTCTCTTGTCAAAGGAATTCCTTTTACTCCTTTCCCTCCTCCCACAAATAAAAGCAATCACCCACTGAAATGGCAAGTCCTGTGTCAAAATTCTGCAGTTGTTTTAGTCAAAACGAAGCACTCGCAGAGAGTATCTTGTTCTGATGAAAAATCTTTCTGAGACTTGCTGCTGCTCCATCCCAGAGCTCCCCCAAACTGAAGGGATCAAACTGTTTCGTTCTGTTTCACTGCAGGGAGTCTTTTGTGTCTTTTACCTCTCCCAGCAGAAGTGTCTCTGGTACAGGCTGGGGAAATTTTCTTCTCCTCATCCTGACCATGAGAAATCTAATCTCGACTGGTTACCATCCACTCCACAAGTTTAAAATCTGAACATAGACTTTTTGGGAAGATTCAATTTACCCTAAGGTCAATAAAATTTGACCTTAAGAGCAAAAATGAAAATGGACGCTATATCTCATTTTCTTCGTAAGACTATATGTAGTAAAAATAAATGACTTGATCACCTCATGTACTCTTTAGCCAAATTCTTCTCCATGTTTTGTCAACTTACTGTGTCCCATGCCATATTTCAAAATGTGTGTAGCATTGGTTAAAAAAGTTTATTCCTAAAAAGCAGTATGCAGTGGATGCAGCTGCTGTTGAGAATATATAAAGGTAACTGATATATATAAAATAAAAAAACCTTTTTGTTTCTGTTCCAGTGTGTACATCTGTAATGGGTTTCAGTGCAGTTCAGATAGTTTCATCATTTTCAAGCTGAGATCTCAGTGGTTATAATGCCTAGAAGTGAGAAAAAGACTAAATGCACCGATAATGCATTTTACTTAGGTACTTGTGCCAGTTCAGAAACTTCAAGCAGTTTAACTGTGATGGTGAAGCCCCTGTGCTGAGATCCAGGGTAAATTAGTAGATGCAGAGCTCTGGGTAAAATTGTATCACCAACACCCAACTTCTGCCTCGGTTGAAGTAAGAGTGTAGCTGCTGCAGTCACGCTGTGAGTTAGCAACGAACATATCTGAGTTATGTTGCTTCTGCCCACGCATGCTTACCTTGCAAAATGTTTGCATAGATCTTCATAAAAACACTTCCCTTAATCTGCCGTGGCAAGCAACAAAATTATTTTGGCACTAAGATAACACGGTATTTGAGCTAACAACCTTGCAAATGGAGGATATGTGCTGAATGCTATATGTGTTGTATGCTTTTTGCTCTAAAGCTCTCTGTTTGTTCACCTATCTGATAGGGCAGTGAGATAATGGGTAGTTCTGTGCCTTTCACTTCTTCTGTTATATTCCACGTAGCAATTGTGGTGACCAGGTTAAGTCATTTCATTGTCCTGATCTGTCAGAAATCCAGCCGATGAAAAAACCAAACCAAAACAAACAAAAAACCCCCATCACACCAGTTATTTGAGGAACCTCGTCCTTTGGCTGCATGGGGTCTGCAACTGGGGGAAGAAGAGTGGGATGAAGACTAAATCTTTTAATTTTGACTCACTGTTCTGCTGAATTAGAACAGAAATCGTAGCCAGCAGGCTGCAGGCTCGGTCTTTCAGGTCTGGGTCCCCCATTACAAGAGAGAGACTGATGGAATGGCGTGGCCTGCAGCAGAGGGGCTGCCAAGTGCCAGATGTGTTTGTTCAGCCTGCAGAAGGCTGAGGAATGATCTGTTTGTTGTCTTCAGTTACCCGATGGGTGTTCTAGAGAAGGTGGAGCTAGAGTCTTCCCAGGAGTGCATGTTGAAAGGATGATAAATTAGTGGTTACAAGTTACAGCAAGGTAATTTCTTACTGGATTAAAAAAATAATAATTAGAATGGTGAGGTACTGGGGCTTGTTGTGGAGAGAGGCTACAGAACTGCCGTTCTTGGATGTGTTCAAGATATTACTGGACAAAGTCCTGAGCAACGTAACCTAACTTTGAATTTGGCTTTTGTGTTGGGCAGGAGGTTAGACTAAGCGACTTTTAGAGGCCTCTCCCAACCTCTGTGAGTTGATGGTTCTATCTGACAGCAACTTGGGTGTGCAGGGTTACCAGTTTGCGTGAAGTGGTCACTGTCTTCCTCCAGAGCTCTTACAGCTTATGTCTCATCTGATTTCTAACCCAGTCTAATAGGTTGCTTGGTTGGCCCTTTTTAATTGGCATCATTTTACTCAACTGAGTTAGTGAATAGAGGACAGGAGCAAAAATTGCTTGACCTTGTTCAACACCAGCCATGTTAGTTTATCTGGCTGCAGTGGTTAAATTTGATTTGTATTTTGTACAAGCGGGTTAAAATGAAAACTGGAACTTCAGTATATAGTTGCAAGTGTACCACCCTCTTCCTTTTGCTTCACAGTTGAAGGAAGAATTTGGCTAAAGGATATGGCACTAAGTGATGGCCCTTTTTGGGGGTCAGATTGGTGGGCTTGTTCACCTATTGGTGGTCTTTCTTTAGAAGGCAACTTTGCAATATTCTCTTTTTTTTTTTTTTTTATTCACTTCTAGAATTAGTTACTTGTAACTAAAGTTTGTTTATGTCAGATGGCCTGAGTTCTAGTTTTCTAAAGGTCTAGGTTGGGGCATGAAGAACTATGTAGACTATTTTTTCTGTTTACCCCCCATTTGTGGTAGTCTTCTATTCCCTGATTAAGTTAGTCTTTAAACAGAGAACTGAGGCAGGAGAGCTGCCAAATAGTTTAGTGCTACAGGCTATCTGAAAATCTCAATCTGAATATTTTGTCAGTGGGAGCTTTTGGGTGGATGCCTAGCATTTTGGGGTTGGTTTTAGGGGGGCCTGTGTGTGTTTAGTTTTTTGTTTGTTTGGGGAGGTGTTGTGTTTTTTTTGTTTGGGTGTTTTGTGTGGTTTTTTTTTTGTTGTTGGTTTGTTTTTTGTTTTTTTTTTGTTTTTTTTTTTTTTTTTTTTTTGTCTGACCACTTAGTTATCTAAATAGATTTGGGCTCCTATTTTATTTTAAATCTTAGCATCTGTATTAGCAAAAGCACATAGTCTTGTGCTACAGCAGTTACTACTTACAGCTTTTAAGATAATGGCTGTTTGTGACCTGGGAAAGATAACATAATATGATGGATGTTAAATGTTTGTTTCTAAGAGCGTATTTGAAACAATGGAAAGACTTTAAAAAATGTTGAAGTTCTGAAGTGTTTCTTCTGTCAGTGTTAGATTTGGCAGTGGCTCACAAACATGAGAAACAATTTGCCAGGGAAGGAGTAACTCTTAACACACTTCTTGTGAGTCCCATGATTTTTCTGCAAATTTTAAAATCCTGTTGTAGGACTTTGAAGGGGGGAGTTAACTTCGAAGTGAACTAAAAGTAGTTTTCTTCCTTCCTTTTGTGAGGTAGGATATTAAATGGCTGTAGGTTGAACTGTTGGCCGGTAAGCAATTATTTTTATACAGACATAATCAAAAACTGACAGCAAATATTTTTCAGTATAAGTTTATGCACGTCAGGTTTTCAAACTCAAGAAAGAACAATGGTATCATTTCTGTAATAAACTCTGACAGGTTTTGAATTGGTGTTCTGGCTATCTGCATGTCTTGCACAAGTAAATCATAACTTGGATTTTTCTTGGCTATGTTATCAAATGTGAATGTTATCACTCAACTCTACAGAATGCTTTTTATTTGAAAATTTTCAATCAAATTGTTAAAGAAACCATGTTGGAACTTGGTGGAGGACCAGAAACCCTAAGGCAGATTACTAAACTAGAGAAAATTCCCCAGATACTAAAGTCAAGAATCTTTTTCACCTGTTCTTCATATATTTCACAAATATCAGCTGTATACTGGCATATTAAGTAAGATCTCTTAGCCTATCCTCTTGTTACTACTTCTTTCAATTTTGACTGTCTGAAAATGACAATTTCTGTACTGCACATACATAAATGTATGAAGGTAACTTCAAAGAACCAGTGTTAGCCTGCAAATCATGCTTACTTGTAAGATGGTGCCTATGAGTTAAGCCTGAAAAGAGAATATTCATAGAATGGTTTGGGTTG
>VZTV01104150.1:2655-23171 GCA_013400875.1 Anhinga rufa | reverse complement strand
TTCCATGATTCTATGATTCTAAACAAGCCTCCAAAACACCGTTCTGGGAAATCTTGGCCACTAACATACCTGTGATGTATGTGTTTATATGTGTGTCCAACCCTGTTCAGACTGACTGAATTTCAGTGTCAGGCAAGGAACTATAAAATGTTTACAGTCTGTGAGTCTGGGTTTGGCAGGCTTCTTTAGTCCAGCATGAATCTGCCCTTGACTCTGTCTGCAGCAAGTGTTGACCTTGAGGAGGACGCAGAAGAGAGGAGGTCCAGTTTAGCTCCCAGACTACTAAGTGGCACATTTTTAGCAAATGACATGCAATTAGAGCCTGACATCCGGGCACTGAGTATCACTTGTCTCTTAGTCACCCCAGGTTGTGGGGAGTGGAAACAGACAAAGGAAGGAAAATGCTGACTGCCTTCTGGCAGGAACAAAGGGCCTGCTGAGGGTTGAGTGCAGAAGAAGAATTTCTTTTGAAACAGGATACCCCTTGATGATGGCTGCCTGGGTTTGAAGGACTAAGTTTCCTCACTCCAGGAGGTGATAGATAGATGCTGGGCAGAGCTGCTGAAGGAAAAGAAATGCCCCTGTGGCAGAGGCCAGGCTCTGCCATGTCAGGAGGGAGTTACCAGGGAGAGAGTGGCCCCAGGCACCAACTGATCAAGAAAGAGGAGAGATGAAGTTTTAATAATAGGGCACTGTCCATGCTTTTGGCCAACCCAGAGGATCTCTGCAATCCATTATGGATTCCACATGGTTTGGGGACTGGAGGCTTTATGGCTATGCAGCACTCAAGAGGCTGCACCAGGGATTGCAGGCTGGGAAGGATGTGTGTACATGATATAGATCTCAGGAAAGAAAGCAGCAGAGAGAAGGATAGGTGCTGTCTATGTGATGGGAGCAGTGCAGTCACCAGATGGGAGAGCTGTGGATCTCAACCTTCTGTAATTCATCCCGGGGCCTGAAGTGACAGAAAAGTTGGTCACTGCTGGTGTACAGCATAGCAAACACTCTGCCTGAACTAAGTACTAAAAGTGTAAGCATTGTCAAAGCTGCTGGTGCAGACAGGGAAGGAGAAGAGAGCCAGAAAGGAAGTCAAGATGCAATTAGCCCCATGGCTGTGGCACCTGGAGTTGGGTTTTGGCTTCTTGATTTCCAGAGAGGAAGATATGTGAGGCTGAAGGACCAAGTCCATTTCCTTTTTGTTTCGGTGCCATTCTGGCTGATAGCATGAAGCTGTGGAAATGCACACTGAGATCATCTTTCTGTGCTCCAAAAACTTTAAAATTAATATAATTTTCATTAAAATAGGACACCCTGGTCAGTCACTGCTGGAAATCCTTTAATCTGTAGCAGAAAAAACCCAGATGTTTCTGTGTGCGTTGTTTACTTTATGTCCTTTCTACACTGACCCTGGTGCACCATGTAGAAACTGCTTTGTTTCTCTTTGTTAAATGCTGCTGCTTCCATCTGCTCTTTGATATGGAGGCCAGTAGCTCTGCTTTTTATGCAAAAAAAAAAAAAGAACATCTCAAGTTTTCCTTGAGTTAACTTTCTTCCTCACACCACTACCTTTCTTTTGACAACTTCTGTGGAAGTCTATTCATTGCTAGCTTAGGGTTTGAATCCAGAGAAGGCTTGTGGTGATAAAGTAGAAGTAAATTAAAGCAAACAGATGAAATGTTCTGTGCTGGTACAGGTACTGCTACATGATTTGGAAAGGGACTATGTCATTGTTGAGACCTTTGATTTCTTTACCACAGCCCTTGCTCAGGACTGTATCCCACTTCCCAAGAGCTCTCTCATGGGATTTGCAGGAGGTGGCAGGCACTGAGCTGTGTTATTTAACTGCTCTAAGTATTTCTGTTTTCCATAGATCTGCTTTTTCCATTTCTACTATCTGTAGTTAACAGGTGTGTAGGTTCTTGGTGTCTCTGAAAGAATACTCAACACATATTTGTCAGCTCAAATATTTTTGTGCATGTTCCAAGATTGTCTTGGCAATCTGTAGTACTATGCATAGCATTCCACACAGCATTCACCAGCCTAAGTGCTGGTCTGAGTAGCCAGTCCAGATTTTGGATATAAAAGAAGGAAGGAAAAAAACCCTTGCTTATGAGAATTGTAAATGCCTAGAATTTATTGCTGACAATAACTTACTTGCATTTCCAATTTGATAAGCTGCAAAAGTCTTACACCAATATGGCAAGAACCCTAACCAGCTGTGTACAAAGAAAGGTCTTAAAATTAAATACACAATGTAGAAAAGAAGAGAAAGATATGCATGAAATTCTGAAAACTTATTAGCTTATTCTCTAATGAAATAAAAATATGTAGCACTCATCCAGCTCAGCTCAGCTACTCTTACACTACATATTTAACATCAACAAAGTTTAATATTCCAATTCTGAATGCAGGGAAGCAGGGTTTTTTTTTCCATTCCCATTGCTCATTCTCATGAATGAGCAACAGTCAAATTTTTGCAATTTCTACCCCACGTTCCAGCTGAGTAAATTTTGGGACTGTAATATCAGTACATCCCTAGAGGAAAGGGTGTAAAAATTTGAAGGAAGAAAGGAGCCATTTACAGTGATCATTGTGTGGGAAAGTGGTTAAGGATAAATAATACAACAGCTCCAAAGGGAATTGTGCAAGAGCCTGGAAATACCATTTCTTGAAAGGATTTGAACTGGGGAATTTCCAAAGTAAAACAGCAGTGAAAGATGAGCAGGGAAAAAGACAGAAAACAAACTCCAGAAGACTGAATTTCTCCCCTTCTGCATGCTGCTCCTCCACTTCTGGTGAAGAAAGCAAACACTCTTGTATTCTTGCACAAGAAAAGGATTGTTTTACATGAGATCCCAGGGCCATTCAGAAGGAAGGGGTGTCATTATGAAGCAATGCTGTTCTCCCTGTGACTAGGAGGCCTATGTCTGTAGTTGCACAATCAGCAATATCCCTCTTTTTTTTTCAGCCGGACATGGCAAGGGCATTTTGTGGAGCTGCTGCTTCTCCTTCTGCCAGCCTCTCCATTGCTTTGCTTGTGAAGGATCATAAGGGCAGTTAAGAACCTGCTCTTCCCCCTTCCCTTGCAGAGAAACTCAGCTTGCACTGTGTTTGCTTATGTGCTGGTTCTTGTGTGATCCTTTATTGACTTGCACTACTCATACATCTGGCTTGTATTTCCAGGGTTTATCCTTCCCGAAGAGCTGGAAGTGCAGCAGGGAGGGAAGCTGTGCTGAGTGCTTAGGCTGTGTTTAAGCTGGGACTCATGAGAGGGAAGTCTAAGGCAAGTGTGAGTGAGGCTCTCCAGCAGCTTGTGGCTTCTCAGAGGCACGTCCTGGTACTTTCCTACCCTTTGTGCACCAGCTGCACATATTCTTCTTCCCTCCTTCTATCAGCACCAGTTCTGATGCTGGTGGATGTCACTGGATTCCAATGAGATGGTAGGAAACTGCAAAACTCCAGTGGGGATGCTGTGTGTGTGTTCCCATTTCTCAGAAGGAACTGCAGGAATAGGCAGAGAAGGAGCCTGCTGTCTCCAGAGGAAAGTGGGATCTATTTGGCTCAGTTTGTTGTCCGATTGAGCGTTCTTGCTCATTTTGGAGAAGAGATGAAATCCAGATGCTAGTCCTGGTCTTGATTCCTGACTCAAAGATTTTTATGTGATTAAGCACTTTGGAAAGGCTTGCTGTGTGCAGTAGTACAGCTCTGTCATTTACCTGGGAATCCCAGAAAAGCCTGGTCTCATTTTCTTTTCAGTTCCTATTTAGGGGATTTTTAAAAAATATTTCCCCTCCTTGCTCCTCTTTCTGAGAGGATGAAGTTGTTTTCGGATGGTCTCTTAAGACAAAAGTCCCTATTGTTTCTATATACCCTTAAGTAACATCAAGAACTTAAAAAAAAAAAAAAGAAAAAGTTGTACTAGCTGCACAACCAGCCTAATGTAGATGTAGCATCACAGTTGTTTGGGGCTCAGTATGTTCAGCCTACTGAGTGTTTGCCCTCTATCTATCTCCTGCATGGTGTTAGCATGTATCAGCTGACCAGGTGAGGCAGGAGCATGGACCAGGGATCTAGAGTGTGTGGGGATAGCAGGGGTGGGAGATGGGGGGATGTTTGGTGTGGGAGAGTTCCTGCTTTGTGGAGGTGGAGCTAGGATGGTAATAGGGGCTGGGAGAGGACACACAGGCAAGGTTGTGGGTTTTGCCAGCATTTAAAGTCATTTACATGTGTACCTCTCTGCCACAAAGAACAGCCCAGCCCAGCTTCAAGCCCAGGTCTTTCAACCTCCCCTGGCATGTGTGTACTGAAACCAGAGGAGTTTCTAAAGCCTCTGTGTAAGGTTAAAGAGGACAGCTCAAGCTGACCTAAGGATTCACCACTGCCCAGGCAGGAGGTCCCTCTGTATTTCCCCTCTGCGCTTGTTGCACATCCTCTCACCAGGAATTTGACTTTTAACAGGCTCCTTTTGTTCCTTTTGTTTGTCCTTTTGTTCCTTTTTTTTTGAGCTCCCAGGGCTCATCTCTCATGGCAGGTCACAGTATTTCTGTCTGAAAAGCGGGAGAAAACTTCTCTATATCTGCTGACCACACTCCTGAAGGAGTCCAGTATCTGCTGGCCAGGTTTGCATCATGCGCATGATCAGCCTGGCTCCTGCTGCAAGCCCAGGCCCATCACAAGAGAGCCTGAGCATAGGGTTATTCTGCCCAGGTGCAGACCTTTGCCCTGCTCTTTACCAAACTTCATGAGGTTTCTGTCCAAGTTCATCAAGGTCCCTGTGGATGATGTTCTGCTGCTTGTCCTGTCAGCCACTCCCCTTAATTTAGTCTTAGCCAGAGATTTGCTGACAGTTTATTTTTGTCCTCATTGTTTTTCTTTTTGACTTGCCAACTGTATTTCAACCAGCACACCTTTTTCTGAACATCCTTCTAGGGCTTTTGGCATTAAACAGTTCAGGATTTGGGCATGTTGCTTTCTTCATTCTGTAAAGATCCCTGGCAAAATCATGCATCAGCTTCCTCAGCTGATCGGCTTCCCTTGTACATTCTGAGGGTCTCCTGCTGCCTTGTGCTGTGCCTTGTGCAGACCAGGGGAACTCCAGGCTGCACAGGACCTGGTGAGCAAATTCCACTAAGGGCAGCTCTTGAACTGAGCATGGGAGTGAACCATTATTCCACTGATTGTGGCTCACTGAGATCTTATAAAGCATATGATGGCAGCTGTATAGGTTTTTACATATAGGTACATGTGCATTTAACTATAAATATGTTATCTTTAGTACTTTCAGTGAGTTTAGTACTTTCATGTGAATTAAAACCATCCACAGATATCCTTTGGGGTCACTACCATAATTCTTTGGCCTAATTTAGTTAATACAGAGTTCAGACAGAGTTTACTCTTAGTGTCTTTGGATGCACACAAGGCTGCGTTTTGTTTTCTAGTGTCTGTAGTAATTGTACTAATGAGGCTTAGTCTTTAAGAAAACTGCTGGATTTGCTCCAGAAGAGCACTCAAGAGTTGAAGACCGAATCAGAAGGTTTCACTGCTAATCTAATCTTGAGCACTGCTGCATTATTATAAAAAGAATAAAATGCTGATGCTGTGCAGTTAACTGTGCCTGGATACGCTCATCAAATAAAGTTAATGTAGAAAAGTTTCCCTTGGGCAGTGGTCTGTGCCATGTGTCCCACTAAGTACAGCCGTGCAAATAACTGACTTTCAATAGGTTGATCAAACTGTAGAAGAGAGGATGTTTAGGTTTGGGCTCAACAGAGTATTTCAGACATTATTTTGTAACCAGTGGGAAAGGAAAAAGGAGGCAGCAGCTCTGCCTTTAACGTAGGAGAATTCAACAAAGATGTTGGAGTCCCTGAGATTCTGCTGGGCCCTTTTTTTGCTTTCAGTGTTGTGAAAAATGGTGCGTGTCCTGTGACTGTCCTGTTCAAGTGCTTTCCCTTTGTTCATGCTTGCAGTGCACAAAGAGCAATCCCTTACAATGGGAAACTGAAAGTTAGGGTGGCTGAGAAAAACAGTGCCAGAGTAGTGTTGGACTGTTGATACGTGTCCTCTTCAGGACACAGGTTTGCCCCCTCCCAGCCCTCCATCACTGCCCTGCTGCTGCACTCCCAACACATGGAGTGCTTGTGATCACCCTCAAACCTGTTACGGCTTGTAATAAGAATCTGTTTAACCATTACAGCTGCAGCCAGAAGTATATTTTCAAGACTTGAGCTGAAGTACCGCCAAGTTTCTCAGCTAGAACCAGGGGAGATGTTCCCTGGCATGTTTTGAAATTAACAGGAAAACCAAAAAACCTTGATTCAGAAAGTATTTAAATATTAATCTCAGTTGAACATTAAGTCCATGAGTAATTTTATAGCATGTTTCCCTTTTCTGATTGCAATAACAAAAGAAGCAGAGTGGTTTTCCTGAATCAGATGAGTTTACGGGCTTAACTTTCATAACGAATTCTGAGAAATAACAGAGGAAATAGGCTCAGTCTTCATTTCTGTATCTAAAAAACAAATGGGTTTGCCTATGGGAGGCACCTGTTAATTGTAATAGATCATAACAATGTCTTCGCCTTCCCAGACATGGTCTGGGAGATGACACTCTCTCTTACCTTTCTTGCCTCTTCCAGGTCTCCTCCTTGGCAGCACAAGGGTAATTTGTCAAATAGAGTTGTTTGATGTGCTGAGTTGAAAATCAAATTTGATGGAAATTTGGAGACTGCATGGCAGTCCATGGCATTTGATGACAGCAAATAGGCAAAATCCACTTGAGCCTTGAGTCTATTGGTACTCAGTGGTCAGGGTTTCTAGCCCTGCTATGAATTTACAGGGAAGAGCTTTCCCCCAAAAATACCACCAGAATGATGATTCTTTAAGTGTTATAGAATAATTTGTCAAAAATGAAACATGAAAGTCCTGTAGGGATAGAGGAGTTTTACATTTTACACTATCAGCAATGCTTTGCAATGGGGTGAAATGTCTTCATCTGACTCTTGTCACATTAGAGCTGTGGAGGCTTGTTACACATGCCAAGTATATTCACCAAGTTAGACAGAGATATAGAGACCAAGAAATTATTCCCCAGGGACCATGGTTTTATCTTGGACAAAACCATGTATTTTTCTTGGACTGTTCTCACTTCCCCAAGAAAACCTTACGGGAAGATACAATTACAAAACAAGACAGTCTAGTCTAATATATTTCTTGAGATACGATATATGAAATAGTATTACTTAGCTATGAGATAAAGTTTAGTGGGTGTAAATTCAAAGTCTGTACTGAAATACAGGTGCAAATCTGCATAGGTGAATTCTCCTTCTCTCAAACCTAGCTGGAAAAGGACCACAGATAACATCTTTTAGAAAGACAGCAGGCAGATGTGGAGCACTATAAGTTTTCAAGTGCAAGGATAACTGTATAATTAAGAGGCTTTTGAAAAGCTAGCTGGGGCCAGTTGTACTGTGTAGCAATTCATGCTGCTGATCACTGCTCTGTTAGGAATCAGGTCTGGTTCAGCAGTTCACTTCCTGGGTGCTGTGGTTGCTGAGTGATACAGTCTGGACCCCAGAGCTTTTAGCTCTAATGTTTTGCAGAGGTGCAGAGGCGTGCTGTTTTATTCAAGGTATTCTGTCATGCTCTTTTACAGATGTATGGTGTGGGCACTGGTAAGATTTAATGATGAAAAAAGTCAATAAACAAGATTATAATAAACTATAAGGTAAAGTAAGAGTAAATATGAAGGTTCCAGCTTTGTATTTTGTATTTAGCTTTTACTTCTTTGAGTAAGAAAGAATTTTGCGAAGTAGGATTGATGTTGCATTTTTCCCAGTGATTCACCATGTAGGCTGCCTTTGTTTAGTAATTTGCTTTATGTGGCAAGAATGTGAAGACAGGGAGGCTGTGTGAAGCCAATATGCAGTGTAGAGATTTCACTTTGAAGTGCTCCAGCAGTGAATGCGTTAAATGTTTTCATTAGAGACTTAAAAAAAAAAAAAAAGTCATATGGTAGATATGCCAGAAAAAGTTTACTTTATAAAAGAGAATGAAAAGCCTCTCACACATAAGAGAACAAGAAAGAAAGAGTACACTGTTTTCTTTTTAGCAGCTTTTAACCTTAAAAAAAATTTAATTCTCAGTTGCAGGGGGCAGAGCCCACTTCAGTGAGACCTCCCTCCCAAAGCTGCCGGGATCCTCTACTTCCACCCTGAGCAAAGCAGGCGCCTTCGCAAAAGGAGTAAAAGCCTCCCAGCTGCTTCCGGCAGCATAGGAATAGACATGTCTACAGGGAAGATCTGTTGTCTCGTGCTGCTGACTGTAGGGGTGCTGGCGGTGGTTGTTGTGCTTGTGGTCATCCTGACTCAACCCAAGTGTGGTCCTCAGCGCTACCTGCATGGTGCCGTGGCTGCTGACACTGAGACCTGCTCTGCCATCGGCCGGTATGTGCATGGATTTCTTGGTTTTTCAGGTTACGTGTTGTGTATGTTGTAGACTCAGACTGACAGACAGGTATATGTGCTAACTGTGGGAGTGTGCTGGGTTTCTGCTCTGTCCCCGCTTCTGGTCCTGAGCAGCAGTGCTGCTCCCTGGGTGCTCTCCATCGGCAGTGGAGCAGCTCAGAGAGCAGATGGAGCCCTGCCCCTGCAGTTAATATTTATTTTCATTGTCCAACGTCACAAAAATTTGAAGCTCTGCATGTCCTTGGCCTTTTGGAAGATACAAATATTTATAGTATACAAATGCAAAGTTGTTTATAAGCAGGGAAGCAGGAAATCAACTGCTTTCTTCATGGTGGTAAGTCTGTCAGATAAGTGGCTTAGAAATAAATTAAGGCATAAGTGAGAGCAGCTAGCAGAGAGCTGCAGCCAGGCTTCAGCAGAGGCAAGGAAGACAGACAGGCTCAGAGGGCAAGGGGGACTGGGCATCCCAGCCTTTAGGGTGTGTATTTCTGGACTGAAACCTGCAGCAGGTGTGTCTGGTATCAAGAAAGACACTCTGTATTGCAAAGCAAAGAGCAGATTTAATTGAAATTCAGCCAAGACAGTGTAAGTACAAAAGACATACTTATATCACTTGGAAGGAAAGATTGAGGTTTAAAAAAATTCTCTAGCTGCCCAGGTTGTAACACTTCAGTTTGTGTAACAACTTCTCTCTCAGTCTTTCAGACTCATTATTTTACTATGACCTTTACTTCAGTTCTTAAATGCTTCTATACATGAAAGTAGAAGGATGGAACTTCACAAGCTACGTGTGATGCTGGGTGCTTAGCAATGACTGCTGGACCTGTGTGCTCTACCTTGTGGCTGGAGATAAGACGTGGTGCCATTACACCATGCTTGCCATGTCACACGGGGTTCTTGCAATGATGTGCTGACACAGCATTTGTGAGTAGTTGGAGAAAATGTACTGTGGCTGCACATGTGCCAAGGAATGAGATAGATTTTTTTTTACACTAAGCCACAGGTTAGTTCTTCAGAGGGTAGAAGAAGTAGCATTTACATCAGTATTAATGGAAATAGAGGAAAATACATTACTGGGTTACCCAAAGAATCTGCTGGGAAAACCACAGCACTTGTTTTGCAGCTAATGTAATTTTTAACCTGAAGTAGTGTAGAATCAGCTGGAAGGCACTGAAGTGAGAGCCACAGAAATCTGTGATCAGGTTGACAACTGAGAAGCTTTGGCTAGCTGGCTACTGCTGCTGGGCTGTCATCTCTTTCCTTCCCTTCTCTCCACAGGAAGCTCCACCAGCTTCCATAGTCTCAACCATTGCTGTAGCTGTGCCTCCAGTTCACTTGCTGACAAGGCCTATGGTGTCCTTCCAGTCTGACAGATCACCTTAGATTTCCTACAAATAGCTTGCCAATGATCCCTACAAAATTCTGCCCTTGCTCCAACTTTCCATCACACATTTTTCCAACCTTTTCCCCAGCCTGGGGCATCTGCACATCATGCCCTGCTGCTCCAAATGTAGCAGATCTCTCCTCCAGCCCTTCCAAGCCCCCTAGACCTCCCCAGCCAAGTCTGTTCTCCTTCACTTTGGCTCTACACAACTCACCCTCTGCCCAGTGGTTAGCTCTACTCCCCTACTGCTGCATGGTGTCTGCTGCTTTTCCCATTATCCTTCACCTCCAGCCATTCTTGGAAACCTCTGTGCTCATTTCATGCTGTCCTTATACTTGGAATGAACCAAACTCCTCTCTTGTTCTTCCAGCTTGAGCTATCTGCTCCTGTTCTTGCAATAGTAATTGCATATATATAAAACTGTTAATAAAAATGTTCTTCTGCAACAGAACTTGTGATCAGAAGCTTTTTTGGATATTGCTGGATGCTTTTAGTGGAAACATACAAAAAGGAAAAGAGTGACCTCCTCAGCACCATGGGAAAAGAAATTAGGCTTGGGTAGGCAAAGCTGCAATCAAATGAAAACCACATGGTGTAACTGAACCTGCCAGCCTGCCTGCCCACCCCACGGGTCAGCGCAGGAGTCATTGTAACCAACCCTAAAGGCACACCATGCAGAGATTAAACAGTGCCTGTTTGTCTCTGCGCTCCCCCACTGACCCTGCGGACACTCTCTCTGCTGAATCCTGGGCTGCCCCCCCCACCCCCGCAGCCACCTCTTTTATCCTGCAGATCTCCCCTGAGCTCCCTCCTGTGCCGGATGGGCAGGAAACCAGTCACACTAGTCCGGCGCCTAAAGTCTTGGAAGCTAAAAGCAGCACCCAATCTCTGAATTACTTAGAAATTTTATTCTTTAATTAAAAAATCTTATTTCCTTTAAAAAAAAAAAAGAAACCCAAACCACATGCTCTGTGAGTTGTCATTAGCAGTAAATCAATTCCTGGGGCATTACATGATCCTGTGTTGGTTTAAGATGCTGCTCTTTAAGATAGTGTTTTTGTGCGCTCCTAATAGAACTTTTAATTGATCTTATTGGCAACAACTGAACTGAACCTCTTGCCTGAAAAGTACTCTTGTCTTTTAACAAGTGGGTTGGTGCATTAGGAAAAACACCTCAGGGCCCTCGTGTTTCCCTCGCTTATAGTTCAGCTGTGAAGGAAGGGTCAGTGTAACTCTGTAATTTGTTAGTAAAAGCAGGATATGGGGCCAGACTGACAGCCCTCTTTGCTGCTGTTTTTCTTCAAACATGCTCAGCTGTCATCTTCAGGCTTGGGTTTTCCAGCTCTGGAGATGGTGTTTATATATTCTGGGGCTGTGTGAGGTTGGACTTTCTGAAATCTTTATGCAATTCTTTGGCTCCCTGCAGAAAGTGCCCAATCTCAGCAAGCCTCCAGCATGTCTGTCATCATTCCTGTTCGCAGGTCCTGTGCTCTTAGCCATCAGTGCCCAATTCTCAGTGGTGAACAAGGTCAGGTCTTTTGCTGCAAATGGTTTTACTGCTGGAGATTGGGGACTGAAAGCAATATTGTGCAGCTGTCTGGTCCAGACAGGGGCCCTGTGCTGGAAGAAAACTTGTCCCTGAATGAAGTGAAACACTTTGATGAAGAGGGGTGGGAGGCTAAAAGGAGAGTCAGAGCAGTTTTTAACCCAGGGTTGTGGATTTGGTACCAAAGTCCACCTCAGTAATTTGTCCTCATGTCAGGAAGCCATGAAGACACAGGAGGAGATTGCCCTGGCAGTGAGTGGTACCCAAACCTACCTTCACCTCTAGCTCTGAGCCACTTGTTCCCTCCTAGCAATGGAAGAGGCTTTTTTCATCAGCCATGCAAAAAGCTTTATATTCCCTACCAATGTGCTGTTTGAGCTTTGCCATCCACTGCTCTGCATCCATTTGTTTCCCAAATGGCAGAAGCAAGAGCTGACATAAGGCTGGGGAGAGATTTAGGAAGAGCATTCATTCCCAGCAATGGGATTTGCTGCAGCGAGGCGAGCTGAACTGACCTGACCTGGCCCAGCAGCTATCTCTGATCCCAATTCTCCAGTGTAGCTTAGCATAAATCCTGGGAACTGGCTTTTTCTGAAGAGAACACCCACTTGGGGGACAGGGTGGTGGGGAGGGTCAGACTTTAACAGTCAGAAAATGCCTGCAGTGTGGGAAGCTCGGTTCTAGGCAGAGAATCTGCTGCAAAAATCCTTTTCAGTGATGGCTCAGCAGCATTTCTGAAGAATGTTTATATTCCACAGGATTTGCCTTCCCTTCTTCTTCTTTTAACAGTTTTAAATTTGGCAACTGACCCTTTTTTACAGAAACAGCTGTTGCTTTTACTCTTTGTAAACCTTAAGCAGGCAGCTCCTATATAACAGGTGGTCTCCTCCCAGCCCCCAGCTTTCTTTAGCAGGGAAAATCCCCCACCAATATAATTTAATACCTTAGCATTTCCAGTGTATTTAAAATAGCTTCAGGTCTCCTTCTAGCCCAGGGCAGAACAGCAGACTTGGTCTGCAGCCCAGCACGGCCATCTTTGCTGTGAAGATTGTATGAGCGAAGTGCCATCATTCACCCTTCCTGTGAGAGTGAATCCCTGTTTTGCTGCTGCTGGACCAGGACTTGGTTCTTAACATCCTCTTCTGGTCTTGACTTTAAGGAAACTCCATTAATGGCCAAGACCTAAAGCTGCTAAGCGGCAGGAAGGATATAGGACAAAGCATGTTGTTATCAGATCTTGTCAGCTATAGCACTAAGATGTCTCTAGAGAGCTCTCATAAGGTATCACACTTTGATTGAGGGGTCATGTGTCTTTCCAGAGTTTTGCATTATAATTAAGCTAGTTGTAGCAGTGATTGGTATAGAAGGAGCAACCTAATGGGACAGGGGGTACTCTGCCAGTCTAGCTAGATGAGAAAGACATCTGGCTGCCAAGGAAGTGTCAGGGCTCTGGCTGAAAGCCAGAGAGCCAGGCATGGGGAACCGAGTGTGATATGCCAAGAGCCAGCTCAGAGAGTGTTTCTTTGCTGTGTTTCAGTCTCCAGAGAGGTTGGAGGGAAAGCTGTCGAGACTGTGGGCCAGTCTGCAGAGAGCATAGAATGGCTGTGGGCCCTGGACCCTGTGCTGATGATGGGGAACATGTATCAGGCCTTCTGGGTAAAAAAGCAAAGCAGCTCAAAAGAAATCTTGTTAATAACCCTGATCAGGATTTGGTTTTATCCTTGCTGTTTCTGACCTTAAGCTAAAAGCCCGAGTGTAAGCTTGCTTTTCCTTAGCTGCCACCATGCCTATCTTATGGCATGGGACACCCCTTGTGCTGGGGTTCAAGTGAAAAACATGGCAGGCACATGCACCCCCACAGAGCAGAGCCAAGGGAAACAAGATCAGTGTGGTGTGCAAGCCCTTCAAAGACGTGTTTGTGAGACTTGGGGCTGGGAGTGCTTCCTGCCAGTCTGGGAAGAGCCAATATAATGCCTAGTTTTGGGGAGAAATCTCAGTTCCCCGTCCCCCTAATCCCTGTCCCCCAAAGAAGCAGTAGGCAAAGGTCCATGCCCAACATCACACAGCCATACTGATATGGTTTCAGATGCTGCACACTGTGCTAATGGATGGGAAGCCTTAGCTTTCCATCCCATGGTGCTCACTGAAAGGCAGCAGGCAACTTGAAAACCCTCCTTCCCTTGAGCAAGAAACAGGTTTGACTATGTGTTGTTAGATGTGGTATTTGCCACCAGAGCTGACAGTGACAGTTGCTATCAAAATAGACACAGTAGACAGGAATGGAAAGCACTTTTGGATTATCTGAAAATTCTGGTTTTCTTGTCATCTTGTTTATATTGCAAAATGTGATTATTGAGGGCTAGTGACCAAGGACAAAGCAAAACATGCTTTGCTTTTCTGTAGAAAGATGTCCCTGTGTTGGCTGCTGGTGCTATTTTTGCTCTATATTGCGTTAACACCAAGGAGTTGCAGCCAAGAATCAGGGTGTCACTGTGCATTGAATTTGTTGCATTGAAATGAATACCACACAATCTCAAAGTTTCTTTTAAAAGTTGTTTTTCACTGCAAATTATCTCAGAACCATGATTTTCTGTGGCACCAGGCTTTGTGCATGTGCTGCCTCATAGCCCATAATCCAGGGGCTCTGAGGAGCACTGTCCCAGGCCAGTTCTAGTGGTCCTACTCCCCTTCTTCCCCAACTTTCTAACATGCTTCCTGGGCCTTCTGCAGGGGTGACTCAGATTCTCTTGAAGCCCTTGTGTCCTTCCCTTCTATTGTTAGCAATTAAGAAGCTTCAGTTTCAGCAAAACAGCACCCAGGAACATTTGATGGCCAAGCTGCAAGGAGATGAATGGGCAAGCCTGAGCCTCAGTCTCTATTTTCAGAGCTACAGCCCAGGAGCATCTTGGAGGAGGCTAAAAGCCTAGCAAGGAGGCTAAAAGCCCCACAGACCACAAACAGAAAGCCCGGTGGTCCCCCACCATTTCTTTTCTCCCCACTTGTCCACATGCCATTTTCTTACAGGTAGTGGTTCCAAAGGCACTTTGGAACCACACAAAGAAACAAAGGAAAGCCACAGTCAGTGTGCCTGCTGGCAGCATCCTGTCCCCAGCCTTAGCAGGTCCCAGCCACATCAGTGGATGTAAAATAAACAGCAGACCCTGTATATGCTCTGTGTTCCTGTTGCAGCTTCTGGGGGCAGTTGCATTCCGGTTAATAAACTATTCCGCTTTCCCTTCTGGCTTTGCCTTATCTAAGTGATAGCCCAACCCAAACAGTGAGAAACCTTCCTAGCAAATACCAGTGCTGGCTACTGGCAGGAAACCCCACCCCACTGCATTTCCATGCAAGGAAAATATTTTTTTACAGCCGTGCTAGAAGGAAGTATTTGTTGAGACGTGTTTCTCTAGCAGAAACTCATTGCTGTGAACAGCATGAGGCTGCCTTAATGCCTGTGTGTTCTCTGGTGTGGCTGTGCCAGTGTAGAAACAGTTGAAGGTTTTTTTTTTCCTGTTTAATTTTATTTTTTTTGCCTTTGGGGATACAGAGGGCTGGGGGTGGGATTTTTGCACTAGTATCACATAAGCTCAGGAAGGCACATTGTAGGAGCAATGAAGTAAGTAATGAATTTTGTGCTAATTGACATGTTAAGTCTCAGGAGTTTGCTTCACATGGACCCATCATTCCTGCTTCAGTGGCCCTGTCCTGCTGACCAGCATATGCCTTTTTATTGGGAACAGTAGATGGGGAGCTAGAAATCAGTTGTTTTTTCCCAGCGTGTGGAAAGCTCTCTCCTCTGCCAAGAGCATCCTCCTCCATGTCTGGGTGCTCCTTGCTGTCCTTTTTTGTCAACAGCATTTGTGAGCAGCTGCAGTTCTCTCTGTCCCATCACTCTTTGCCCAGAGGAAGACCAGCCTTGCACAGGTCTGGCCCCTGGCTGCGTTTCCCTCCTGAAGACTCTTTTCTTTCCCATTAATTTTTCTTTCTTGTTCCCACAAAGGAAGGTGCCTTTCTGTGCTCTCACACCCCACACCGCTGCCAATATCTTCCTCAAATTGCTAGCTGCTCTCATCACGGTGGGACTGCCTTGCAAGTGCCCCAGGGAGACATTTTCATGTAGCTCCTCCATTCCATCATCCCTGTATTTTAACATTGTCTTTTTTCCTCCATTTCCACCACAGGGACATCCTGAGAAGTGGAGGCACAGCTGTGGATGCTGCCATCGCTGGCTTGATCTGCACCTCAGTGATTAACCCCCAAAGTTCGGGCCTGGGTGGTGGGGTCGTATTTACCATCTATAATGCCAGCACAGGTATGGGCCAGCCCTGGCCTCTTCATTGTGAGAAGCTGCTGTGGAGAAGTCAGAATCCTTCATGTTCTCTCAGAGCAATTTTTTTTTAATATAAAAGCTGCATCCTCTGATCACAAACCATGCTTTTGCTCTTAACCAAAGCATCCATTACAGGGAGTGCATCTTTTCACAGCAAGAACACATGGGGGAAAGGGGAAGTAGCTTTGGGTTTAAAATTGACTGAGTTTGCCTCTCCTTCCTCTCCAAAGCAACCCCAAACTGTATTTCAAAGTCATATAGCTGACAGTGTAGCAAGGTGTGAGCGGTGCTGTCTGAGCTGCTGCTGGGCTGCCATGGAGGCAGATGGGAGCAGAGCTGTGTGTGTGTGCTGGCGCTGAGCACCGCAATATGGGGCTGTCACTGGCTCAGCTGAGCCCTTGGTTCAGGGGCTCATCCTGCATCAGCAGCTCAGGCAGTGCCTGCTGCGTTGTACACTGCCCTCGCTGGCATGGGTAGGACTCCCCAAAGCAGTGGTGAGAATTCCTGTCCCAGGAGATGCATCTTCCCTTCAGAAATCTAAATCTAGCAATGTTCAGGGCCTGCTGGAAAGCACTTCTGTGTTTGGCTTAACCCCTAGTGTTGTGTTCTTGCTTTTAAATGGGCTTTTTTTTTTTTTTGGCTTTTTTTTTTTAATTGCCTTGGCTCCCAAGAGCCCCCAGAGCATATAGATCTAAATAGTAAAATCAACAATGAACACAATAACAATATTGCAGTTTTAAAAACCCTGCCAAGTAGTCTCACAGAGCCATGAGTCTGGGAAATGCTTGGATGTATCTTATGCAATAGCATAACTTGGCAAAACACCTATATTTTTCTTTTTTCCCTTTTGGCAGAGCCATGTATCTTTGTCTCCTAGCAACAGTCCTCGTCTGTGACCTGAGGTGTCCTGCTGCACAGAGCCACACGTGGCCATGCATGGCTCAGGTGCTTGGTACACCAGGTAGCATTGTGGGCTCCTGCAGCACAGCTGGCTCTGTGACCTGTGACAGGAAAAGATAAATACAAGGCAAAGAAGGAGGCGAAATAATAGGCTAGACCTGAAATACAAGCATATACAAGTAGCGGGTTTTGAGTGGGGTTTGTGGATTTATTTATTTTTTTTTTCTTCCAAGCTTCCTCATTCATATCATTCATATCATCATTCTGCTTACAAATGTGACGGACATGCCTCACCATCACTTGGAAAATGGCCCACCAAGGAGCATGAGGCTCATGTTATATCTCTGACATGTCCCACCTGTAGAGGAAGTGCAGGAACCTGCAAATCAGATGTGAAGCAGCATGTCCCAGCCCATGTCCCAGGCCCACAAGCCCTGGGGGGGACCTCAACTGGCTGGAGACAGGCCCTGCCCTTGTCCCTGTACCTTCGTTGCCTCTAGGTAGGCACTGCTTGGGTTTGCTCTAAATAAAAGCATGGGAGCAAAAGACAGAGTGTGTTGACTGCAGCCTGACCCTGCAAGTGTGCTTGACACATTTGGCAATAGGCTTCAGGGCAGTTCAGCATGGTGCTGCGGGTTCTGGGCTAGCAGCCTGTGCATTGCTCACACCTGGCTGAAATGTCATGTTCACCTGCTTATGGAAGACAATGTTATGCATTTCCCCCTTCTCCTTTCTAGGAACAGTCGAGGTGATCAATGCCCGTGAGACAGTCCCACGAGTGTTTCCGCACAACTTGTTGTCTGGCTGTGGTGCCGGTTTCCCCATTGGTAAGGACACAGACTGGGCCATGAGGGCTGTGTGCCCTCCTGGCGTGTCGTGCACAAAGCCCAGGGTGGGGGAACCAAGAAACTTGCTGACTTTATCTGGAGTTCTGTTTAATTGCTCACACTCTTCCTGGATTGATTTTTTGCAAAAGCAAGAAAAAATAGTAGGTCCTGCTTCCTAGTAATAATTCCTGCTTCATAGTAATATTGTCATAGCAATATTGTCAACCTGAGGGGGTGGGGAGCAGAGCACAAGGAGAAATCACTATGTAGTTTCTCTTCATAGGAAGTCTGCATTTCAAGACCAGATTTCCCAAAGCACTTATTTCCCAGCAGTTCTTACAGAGAAAAATATGGTTAATAGCTGCTCAGACTTTCTGGAAATGAAATAAATCTAACTAGTGTGCTTGCCCATGTCCTTACACTGGGGGAAGCAACCTGGCAACATCAGTAGTTGAGTTGCTGGGCTCCAGCTTAGCTCAGCTACCACCTTGTTCCCATCCAAGGAGGCTCCATGTCCATTTGCTGTTACTGGTTTGGCAACAGGCACTCTTGCTTTAACAGCACATCTTGGATCTCTCCCCACTCCTTCCTGCATTCATTCTCCTTCTCTAGCACATTTTCTTTTGGAGCATGTCCTAATTCCTGGAGATGTTCTTATCCTTGGAAGAAGATCCTGAAAAGGAATCAGGAACAACTATGGTTGGAAGGGACAGTTGGAGGTCTCTGTTTCAACTCCTGCTCAAAGCAAAATGATGTCAGTGTTAGCTCAGGCTGCTCAGGGCCTTGTCTTGTTACAGTTTTTAGTTTCTCCAAGGATGGAGTGTTTCACAGCTTCACTTGTTATAGTGTTGGCCAGGCTCCACATGACTGCTTTTTCTCTTATGTCCAGCCACCATCTCCCTTGCTGTAACGTGTGCCTGTTGCCTCTTGCACTTTCACTGTGCACCTGAGTCTGGCTCCAGCATCTCTACACCTCTTCTGTTAGGCAGTGAAGGAAATATATGAACAGAAAAAGGAAAGAAAACCCCCTCAAGCCTGCATTTAGAAGCCTTAGTCCTGCCTGTACAAATCCACATTTCCATTGGAGTGCTTTCAGAGAGGTGAAATGCACAGGCCAATGACTTACTGGGTGTCATACTGCCATTCTGCTCTTCAGGTCCCCAGTGGATTGCTGTACCAGGAGAACTTCGTGGGTATGAAGAAGCTCATAAGCGATATGGCCGTTTACCATGGAAAGCCCTGTTTGAACCAAGCATCAAACTTCTTTCACAGCCACTTGTCATTTCCCCAGTTATGAACAAAATATTACAGCACCCAAGCTTCTCCAGTCCAGGAAGAAGCCTGTGGTAAGACCCATGAATTAAATTGCAATGTGAAGACCACTGTTCCCTCAGCTTCAGACCCTTCCTCTGACATGCTGACATGGAGCACAGGCTGCTGCTGGTGCTTCTGCTCAGTAAATACTTGCTATGGAGAGGGAGGGAATAATAGAAAAGGGGTTTTAATTTTTTCTTTTTTTGTCAGCAACTTTTTTTTTTGTAATTTAGAGTGGCTTGGCATGGCAAAAATGTCTGCTAAGCACATCTGCTCATGAGGAGGAGCTGGCTGTATGTGGCCTGCCTCCAGCTGTGTGGAAATCATCTCCTGACAGCAGGACCCTACAGCAGACACTCATTTGGAGAAGCCCCACTGACCTGAGCCAGAGTCAAAGATTTAGGTCCCATTGAGGAAATTTTGTCTGGGGAAAGAGCACCTGGTGCTGGGGATAGCAATCAGCTGAGAAGAACGTTTCTCCATGTAGACTGCAGTGTAGCACTGGCTTGGAAAGTATACAACATGCACAAACCAAATCAGCTTTGGGAAGGAAAAAGAGATTGCCTCTGGGCACAGAATAAGCACATGCTGTAAACTGATGGATGCTCTTCTTTAACAGCCCTCTGATATGTGACGGTCAAAGGTTTTTGAAGCATGGAGAGACCTTCAGGTGGCCAGCGCTGCAGCAAACACTGCAAGCTGTAGCGGAAAACGGAGCTACAGCATTTNGGACAGATAGGAATGGCCCTGGTGGAGGACATTAGGAAGGCTGGTAGGTAACAGCTATAGTTAATACTAACAGACAGGCCTTTTCCCAGCAGTTGGCTAACAGTGAGTCGGTACCAGGGGAAAGCCAACACATGCTTGCCACTTGGGGTGGCACCTTCCCCCAGTTCTTATAACTCTGGCCCAGAAGCAGGGCTGAGAGCCACCAACTGCTCTGGCATTCACCTATAGTGCTCGTGCACTGGCCTTTCCAACTCCCTTAGGCTTTGTGATGTCCTGGGGTTTGGCAGTAGGGGAGGACACATGAAGACATTGCTGTGCTTGGTGGAACAAATTTGGAGTATACAGGGATGGTTCTTTACAAGTTTTACCAAGGCTCTGATGTAGCCAGCCCATAGTACCTAGCAGAATTTAATGTGCTAATGCCAGCTACCTGTCTGGTTTTCTGTTGAAGGGTCCAGTATCTCACTGGAGGACCTTAAGGAATACAAAGCAGATGTGTCCTCACCTCTGAACATTACCCTGAACAATCGCACCACAGTGTTTTCTCCTGGACCGCCCATGGGAGGTGCTGTGCTCATGTTCATCCTCAAGATATTGGAAGGTAAATTGCTAAGGGAAAAGGGGCAGCAAGAGGTTTGCAGAGAGTTGCTCTAGAGCAGTAGAAAAGTAATGGGGAGAAACTGAGCTGACAAGCCAGAATGGGCCCCAAAGCAGCACCGTGACCATGCTATGCAGCAGGATGATGAATCGGCTCATTCGTACAGTGGGTCAGCATCACCATAGCTGCTGCAAAGGCCAAAGGATACATGATTTTCCCAAGGCTTCAAGAGGAATTGAAGTCACAGTGGAAATTAGTACTTGGTTGTTTCTGTGCCCACGTGCTGCTAAAGCATAGGGGAAACTTGATAAGAACTGGGATGGGAAAAGGAGGTTCATTTCAACTTTTTTTTTACAATTCTTGAAAAAACATTGCCTTGGGTCTATTAGCAAGATTATTTCATCCTGCTCTCTAGAGTATAAAC